>SNQJ01S0071226.1:179130-214286 GCA_010110895.2 Picea sitchensis | reverse complement strand
CCCCCAGCGGGGGTTCGGGGGAAAATCCCCCGAAGGAAAAATTGCCTTGTAAATGTATATTGTAATGTCATTGTAAATCTGGACCGTTCATTATAAGGTCGCAGATCTAATGGTAGAGATTATTGAAAGGGAAATGTATTGCGACTATGGTTGATTGTGAATATTGTATTATGAGAGAGGAGACTATGAGAGAAAGAAGAGGAAGTTACAACGGGTTTTGTTGTAGGTTGTATCCCTTCATATGCTGCATAATAATAAAGGAAGTATGCAAATTGTATTCTTATTATTATTGATATATTATTCATAGGATCAATCCCCATTGTGGATTGATCATGTCGATTATTGTAATAGAACCAAATCCCATTTTGTGGATTGGTCAACAAACAAATGTAATAGGCAGAATAAGAAGTCAGCCCCAACAGTTATTATTGAGACCCAGAAATATAATAAAGGTGGGTTTACCCACCCAGAGTAAGAAGTCGACCCTGCCAGTGAAGACACTTCACACATGCCAGACTTGTATAAATAGAGAGGCCAACACCTCACTTTGACACACAACTCACTTGCTCATTCTCAGAGGCAAGTTTCGATTTACCAGTTGGAGGAGAGAGAGAGAAGAGTGGCACATATTTTGGAGAGGACTTTCTGTATTGGTTTGAGTTCTCTCTTGGCATTGTATTGGCAATCTATAATAAGGAAGTTTTGATGTGTTTTCTTCCCCTAGAGGGTTTCCCAGGATAAATGGTGTGTCTCTTGTGATGGTGTATTTCTCAATGATCTTTTTCTTATGTTTTTGTTTGCTATTGAAATGCAAAGAACTATAATAATGGCATAAACATTAACATCTACATGCTTACAAAATGGATGCTTGACCAATGTCATTGAGAATTCAATACATTTTAAGGAAAGGTTCCCTATTGAAGATTTGGTGGCTTAGGCTTGTTATTCTTGTGTATGGGATGMAAAAKATATGTTTTGGATTAGACCTATTACCCTTGTGTATGGTGTATTAAGTGGTATTTGATTAATCAAATTGAGGATGAAAGCACTAAGGTTGCACTTTGCCGAAATAAACATTTCCTTTCTTTATTGCATGCTACACTTGGAAGTTGGCAAATGTCAATGCTTTCAATTCAATGTTTTTGATCCAAAGTGTCTTAGAAACCATTTAGCACACATAATGAAGGCCAACTTTTGCACCCTTTTGAAACAATCTATAACCTATTCATTGGTTTATGATATTTGTAATCTCTTGAATTTATGCACTTAAAAATATAATGGAACTAGTTTTCATGAGTATAAATTAGTAATATTGATAGTTCCCAAGCCAGGAAGAAAGAGGGAAGGGAGAAAGGAAGAAAGGAATTACCTTAATGCACTGAAATGGAAAAAAAAACCATGTTATATGGAATTTACTGATAGTTTAAGTATAAAATAGAAACGATGCTTACATTTGGTTGTTGCGTGACTATCTTTTGATTTACATACACGCTAGAAATTGCATTTTTATATTTCATAAGTGGTTTATTACACTTTGGCATATCTCTAGACTCATACTAGAAAAAGCAGATGCAAAAGTGGATATCATGGATCTTTACACACAAGCTGCAAATTTCCAGGACCCAGGTTATGCCAGAACACCTTCTATTTTATCATCCATGATATGGCATATGAATTCTATGATATATTAACTATGCCAGCATACAGGACAAGGAAGAAGACTTCTTTACAAAAAATTCACCAAGAATTTAAATGTTTTAATAATTAAGTGAAAGATTCGCCAAGATTTTACAAGATTTTATAATTGAGTGAAAGATTCGCCAAGTTTTTACAAGATTTTATAATTCAGTGAAAGATTCACCAAGATTTTACAAGATTATATAATCAACTAAACGATTCGCCAAGATTTTACAAGATTATATAATCGACTAAAAGATTCTCCAAAAAATTATATATACATATTATATTATTGATAAAATATCCTTCAATTTTTCCTATGTATCATGGCGATTCGCCCAATTATTTTACATATAAATTTAGGGGGGGTTCTTAAAATCACCTCTGATTATGAATTCTTAGATTAGTTGGAAGTGCAAGTTGATATGCTACGGGTCCGATTCAAGATAGTATCTCTAAGGGCCCACAAAACATGGGTGCCAACTTGGCACAATTCCCTAAGTTCAACAAGCTATTTCATGCTTTGACCTTCAAATAAACATGGTCTCCCACTTGAAATTCCAAGTGTCTTCTTTTCTGATCTGCATAGCTCTTATGTCTGTCCTGTGCTTCTTTCAAGTTCTATTGTACCTTTCTTACCATGTTCTGCATTTCTTGGAGCATCTCTGGTCCAACCATGAGTCTGTCAGCCGGGTTATACCAGCTAATTGGAGTCGTACACTTTCTTCCATACAGTATTTCGAAAGGGCTCAACTTAGCCGAAGTTTGGTACCCATTGTTATATGAAAATTCTACCAAGTGCAGGTAGTCTTCCCACTTTCTTGGTTTTGTTCTTATGTACATGCGAAGCATATCCTCTATGATTTGGTTTGTCCTTTCGGTCTGTCCATCCATTTGTGGATGATAGCTCGTACTAAAATACAAGTTAGTGTTTATCCCTACAAAAAATTCCTTCCAAAAAGAAGATGTAAATTTTATGTCTATATCTGAAATCACCATTTTAGGAATACCATGCAGTCTAAAAATTTCTTTCATGAATATTTCTGCAATGTTTATAGCATTAAAAGTAGACTTTAAAGGAATAAAGTGTGCAGACTTACTGAGTTTATCGATTAAAACCATGATAGAATCATTATGTTTCTGAGTTTTAGGCAAACCTATTAGGAAGTCCAGTGATATAGTCTCCCATTTCCATTCTAGTACTGGTAATGGCTGTAATATGCCGGCTGGATGCTGGTGATCGGCCTTAGTTTGCTGACAATATTGGCACCTAACCAAGTATTATGCTATTTCACCCTTCATACTAGGCCAGAAAAATAGTTTTCTAAGTGTTGTTATTGTTTTCTGGTAACCTGGATGGCCAGAATATGGTTTCTTTTACACTTCGTCCAAAATTGTTGATTTCAATTCTGCTCAATCTGGTATATAAAGTCTGTTTTTAAATCGTAATAGTCCTTTCTCATCGATGCTTAGATCTGGTTTGTCAGAGTTGGTGTTATTGTTTTGTAATTTTGTCATTATCTTAGTGTAATTTCCGTTCTTAATACTTGTTGTCCTTGTTCTTTGTTCCAGTTCACTTTCTGCCCTGCTGATGTTTATCTGAAATAACCCATGGACTCTTCTACTTAAAGCGTCTGCTACTTTATTTTCCTTACCCTTGATATGTCTGACCTCAAAGTCGAATTCGCTCAAGAAGGCTAGCCACCTTGCTTCTCTTGAATTAAGATCTGGTTGGTTAAAAAAATATTTCACCCTGCTATTATCCATCATTAGTAGGAATTTTCTGCCCATTATATAGTGTCACCACATTTTTAAGGCATGTATTACTGCTGCCAATTCTAAGTCATGAGTGACATAATTTCGCTGATGTTCTTTTAATTTTCAGGACTCATAACAAATCACGTGCCCTTCCTGAGTTAGGAAACCACCTAGTCCCTCTTTAATTGCATCAACACAAACCGTGAAGTCTTTATCTGGGTCTGCTACCTTCAAAATGGGTGTCAATGTCAATAATTCTTTCAGCTTGTTAAAGTTGCCTTGACACTTTTGCAACCAGTTAAACTTGGTTCCTTTCTTTTGTAGTGATGTGATAGGGTAGGCTATCTTGGAAAACCTTTCTATAAATATGCGATAATATCCAGTGATTCCCATGAATGATCGGATATCTGCCACATCCTCAGGTACTGGCCATTCCATAATGGATTTTATCTTTTCCGGGTCTACGACAATGCCTTCTGCTGAAGTTACATTTCCTAGATATTGTATTTATTTCTAATAGAAGTCGTACTTGTCAAATTTGGCATACAGTTTTTGTTTCCTCAATGTTTGCAGAACTATACTTAAGTGTTCATCATGTTCTTCCTCCGATTTTGAATAGACTAGAATATCATCAATAAATACTACCACGAACTTGTCTATGTATGGATTGAAAATACTGTTCATCAGACACATAAACATGGTTGGTGCGTTAGTGAGTCCAAAAGGTATGACTTCGAACTCATAGTGTCCATATCTTGTCTGAAAGGTTGTTTTTCTTATGTCGTCATCTTTTATCCAAACTTGATGATAACCGGATCGTAAATCCAATTTTGAAAAGATTTTAGCCCCAACAACTTGATCAAACAGATCATTTATCCTTGGTAAGGGGTATTTGTTCTTAATGGTCATTTTGTTCAGTTGTCTATAATCGATACATAGTCTTAGAGTACCATCTTTCTTTTCCACAAAGAGGACTGGTGCCCCCCATGGTGAAACACTCGGTCTGATATACTCTTTGTCCAACAATTCCTGTAATTGGATTTTTAATTCTGTCAATTCTTGTAGACTCATTCGATAGGGTGCTTTTGAGATAGGGGTTGAATTGGGTAGTAGGTATATGGAGAAGTCTATTTCCCTTCTAGGAGGTAATTCTGGTATCTCATCCACAAACATGTCATTGAATTTACATAGGAGAACAAAGTCTTCTAACTTTGGCCTATCTTCTTTTTCTAATAGATTTGTCACTTGGATGGCATAAACTTGACATCACTTTCTAATACATTTCTTGAGTTGCATCGCTGAAACTTGTCTGACTGATACAGGTTTTGGTATGCCTTGGGTTGTTCTAACAGTGTTAGAATCATCTTTATAGCTAAGTATCTTTGTATAACAGTCTAGTACCGCTTTGTGTTGTTCCAACCAATCCATCCCAATAATCATATCATAAGATCCTAGTGGTAATATGTTCATTTTTGTCCTTATCTTTTGAACACCTAAGTTGAACTCAAAATCAGAAATAAAGTCAACTACTTTCCTTTTAGTACCTGTTGCTAGTTGTACCAGCCATGATTTTGCGTGCTTCAGTTTCTTAAGTTTATTCGACTCTACTATATTAGGAGTAATATAACTTAACGTAGCTCCAGGGTCAATTAAAACNAAATAAAGTCAACTACTTTCCTTTTAGTACCTGTTGCTAGTTGTACCAGCCATGATTTTGCGTGCTTCAGTTTCTTAAGTTTATTCGACTCTACTATATTAGGAGTAATATAACTTAACGTAGCTCCAGGGTCAATTAAAACAAAAATTCAAGTGTCATTGATTTTACCTTCAATTTCTACCACCGAGGACTAGTGGTCATCTTGTCGACCATCTATGGCTGCATTTATCCGATGCAGGCTTTTTCCCACGTCTCCCACTATCGAGGCTTCCTGAAAATTGTGAACGACAGTTCTATTTTCCAAAATTAAACGTGGACAGTTCCTCCTTAGATGAGGCTCTCCACATTCCCAACACTTTAATATCTCACGGGAGTTGTCCCCAAACTTCTTCATTCCCAGGTTTACCGGTTTACCTCTACCTTGCACATTCAAATGATTGGAGTGAAAATCCTTCCTTCGGAAACTCTTTGTTTCATTCTGATAAGGAGTTGTTTGGTATCCCTTCTTCCGCTGGTTCATTCGATCTTTCTTCTTATCCCTCCAAGCCTTGGGAAACTCTACCCACTGTTTATACTGGTCGTAGGACATTCGTGCTTTCCTGAATACCTCACTAAAGGATTTGGGGTTGTCAAACTCAATTCTGTCCCTATAGGACTGTGGTAAACAACTTAAGAATCACTGTATTTTTACCTTATCCTCCCGGATGTATGGTACGAACCTTAGTAGTTCCAGGAATTTATTTTTAAGGTCCTCCATCATCATCTATCTGAGTCGTAACTCATAAAATTCTTTCTTCTTCCTTTCATAATAGATTTCATAAAGGTATTGTTTCTTAAAATGCTTCTTAAATTTAGACCATTCCAATTGTTTCTCCTTTAGGCCCTTGGCCAATTTCAGGTCCTGCCACCAAATGCTGGCCTTCCCCTTCAAATTGTAGATGGCCATTCTAACCTTCATGTTGCTGGAATAGTTGTAGATCTCGAAGTATTTTTTTGATGTCCAACAACCATGCCTCAGCTTCTTATCCTATCCTCAATTCTCCATCAAAGCTAGTTGGTTTAATGTTTTAAAATTCTCCTTCAAGGTGGTCTACTTGTTTTGTTTTTCTGTCTGGTATAGTTTTGTCTTCAGCTGAAGGTGTCCCTTCAGACGAACTGTCTCCTTTTTATGTTTCCAGACCAGAATTCTTAGAGGCCCTTTTTCTGACCTGTTAGTCGTGGTTATCATCTTTTGGTCTTTTCTTGGTTACTATACTATGTAGCAGGACTTCATGTATGTCTTGTTGTTCCTGCTGTGCTTTCTTCAATTTTTCATTGTCATCCTTGAAAACCTAGAGTTCAACAATAAGATTCTTCATTGTTTCCAACACCTCCATGGGTGAGATTCCATCATTGTTCGGTATTGGATCTCCAGGAGGTCCTTTCTGTGGATTTCCTTCCATCTTGATTTATGCACCCTCCTGAGCTGCCATAATTTACAAAAACAGAAAGGGATTTATGTTTGTAACCATAAGATTTATTAGTTTTACATAAATCAGAATAAATACTAAGCAGCTAATGTGGCCTTTTTCAGGCCCAGTGTTGTAGCTTTTGCTCTGATACCATATGTAATATACCTCAAAAACTGTCTCAAAAAAAATAATTTTTTTTTTTATAAATATCCTTGAATAGTTTGAGATTCAAACAAGTAAGCTTTCTATTATAAGGCACGAGTCTGGAAGTTTGCAAGAGTCCTTACTTTTGTCGATTGTCATTACCATTCAAATTAAATTTTTCTTATCAACGATAAGTGTTTACTTCTCATTCTAATGTTTATTTCAATTTCTGTAATTATAATTACTTTCCTATATTTTTGTACCTATAACCATTACCACAGACTTAACAACACAAACGACTTTGGGATTTTGTGGCCAAATCCTTACACGTTAGACCCTACAAATAACCCATTACCATATGTTTACAATACAAACGACTTTGGGGGTTGATGGCCTAGGCCTCATGCATTAGTCCATACACATAATCATAAGATGAAAATGACCAAACGGACTTAGGTAAAAGTAGAGTATTAGTCTATACTCCTCTGCTAAAAGTTTAAATATAAACAAACCCCTATAGTTTTTTTTTAAAATATCCAGATATAGGATATTGGTTAGGTGAGGCCTTCTAGTTAAACTCAGAGTACGAATATTTCATAATCCTCCGATCATATCCAAATTCATTTGCATCGTTGGATTACAAGTACTGGGTCTCGCGCTTATTCCATATGCCCACTAGTTGTGACCACGGGCCTAATCAAAATACCTTTCACATTTCGGCATTTCGACATTTCGGTAAGTCTCAATCCCCAAAATGGAGCCAGATCAATGGTCCAAAAAACTTCATAATCTGATCCCTTATTTTCTTAATCGAACGTATGACGGGATTTTAGTGTTTTTTCCTTCGAGTCATCGTGACTCCAACATTATAAAATTCATGATCACAAAATCCCCAAAGTGATCAGACGGTTCACATAACCCACTGAGATGGACGATTAAAGGGATTTCAGAATTTTTCCTTTCGGGTTTTCAAGACTCACAATAGTCCCTTTCGACATTTCGGAGTTCGAGACTTCATGATGGTGGAGTTTCTGCTTGCTATGTAAATCCCCAAAATAGAAAGTTTCAATGTGACGTAAACCTACTGACACCACATGTGGATTGACACATGTCGAATAGCTGCCACGTGTCACTCTGATTTGTGACTTACATGTGCCTGAAATGTTGAATCAACTTGACACTTCTCATTACCTGATTGTGCCACATGTCCTTAGCTGACGTGGCTTGTTGATGTGTCTGTTTTGGGATTTCGAGGCTCGCTATTTCAAAGGCTAAAGTTCCTTTGATCTTTGATTTACCAGTTTGCAAAACTCTAAAATGGAGTCTTTGACATGCTCTGATATTTCACATTTCGCGATTTCATCATTCTTGTCGTGAGTGTCCTTGACACCTCCAACTCCCAGTATTTGAAACTCTGAAATGGCATTTAAGTCATGGTTTCTCATTTCACGATTTTATCATTCTTGTGGTGAGTGTCCTTGACACCTCCAAGTCCTGGTATCCAAAACTCCGAAATGGAGATTAAGTCGTGGTTTCGCATTTCACAATTTTATCATTCTTTCCGTGAGTGTCCTTGACACCTCCAACTCCTGGTATCCGAAACTCTGAAATGGCGATTAAGTCGTGGTTTCAAATTTTACAATTTTATCATTCTTGTCATGAGTGTCCTTGACACCTCCAACTCCCGGTATTGGAGATTAAGTTGTGGTTTCGGTACCGTTGCTTAAGGGTAACCCATTTTGTGATGGCAAATTCTATCGTTTGAAGTAAAACACCGTATGGAATGTTCATTTGTTTCAATTCCGAACGAGATATGTAATACTATTTTTAAAATAATTACAGGGTTTCCCTTCCGCCTACTTGTAATGGCATACTGGTTATTTTATTGGTTTAATATACTAGCGCCATATTGGCTACTTCCTCGAAAGGATTTTGAAAAAAGGAAAAAATAATTGGCTATTGCTGGCTATATGTGTATCTTGTTTATAGTTGACTTCGGATTGCATGATGGTATATGAATTCAATTTGCACTTACTGTACTTGTGTTAAAGACTTTCCTTTTGAACTTTTAGGTCATTGTGTTGTTATTTACACAATTAGGAATTTACTTAGGGGTATGTTTTAAGTTTCGAGATGTCCCTTCTTCCTTGGGCCTTCGCACCTCTCGTGATTAATTATGGTAATTAAGTTGTGTTAATTCGATTCACTCCAATAATTTTCCAACATTTCAACCTATAACTTTTAATTAAACACCGGTTGATATAAAGATGTGTAAATGTTGTAGATGGTCTATAATAATTCTTGGTATTCTCAAGGTCACTTCCGTACTTTAAGTATACATATATATACCTTAGACACTTGCGATTAGGGCTATCTCCTAAAAAATTATCATGACTGTTCAACTGGTACATGGAAGAAATCTTAGTTAATTACTCTACTATGGTGCATGCCTTTATATATAAAAAATGTCCATACACACACACACACACAAACACACACACATATATACATACATATATATATATATATATATATATATATACACATATACACTATGCAGTTTTCCATTTGCATTCAATATGTAGGTAAAATCAAATCTACATCACAATTTACTTGTGGGGTTTTCAACTACGAGGCTTTATCTTACTACAGAAGTAATCCAAACCACAACACAAATATTCTTTAAGAATTGACTAGTCATATCCTTCCAGCTATTATACTTTCAGGAACTAGTATTCATGACAGTAATGAGATTCATCAAAGATAATCCATTTTGAACTAGTAGAAAGACATTCTAGCAATTCCTAAGTTTGCAATATGATGCATTTGATCTTTCGTCCTTAATATTATTTCTAACAGATACATTCTATCAAGTATGTAACCATTTAACATTCATCCAGAGAAGGGACATAAATAACATATCTGAAATAATACGCTGAAAGACAAAGGGAACAACCACGTTCCTCCCAACCATAGAACAGGGCAGCCAAACTACTTGCCCGATTCACTCCCTAGCTTGACCATGAGTCCATGAGAGAGAACTTGGAAAAGCTTCTCTTCATCAATGTCCTTGTTACACATTATTTTCTTCATCCCTATGACCATTAATGATGTAAACCTATCTGTTGCCTTCGGAGGGGTCAGTGGCCTGAGTTCCTGAAGAGAGAAGGGAGAAGAACATGTCCTGAGAAAAGAAGTTGCATTTTCCTTTGTAAAAGCCCTGTAAAAAAGGAAGTTTGCAGGTTGCTATATAGGCAGGGTGTGAGAATGCCTAATTCTCGCAAGTTGCACCATAGCTAGGGTGCGAGATGTTCGCAGGTTGCTCTATAGGCAGGGTGTGAGAATGCCTACATGTGGGAAAAACAACCGTTTTCTCGAATATTCTAGAAGGAGAAACTTCTATGGTGAAGTGGCATCTGAATGGCTTCGATCTTACTCTCTTTCATGATTTAGTGGGATCATCCTAACCTCCTCACCTTATCCTCTTAAACTTATAAAAGGAGAGGATCTCTCATGGAGAAAGTTAGCTTGGTTAGCTTTGGAGCTTTTGGGATTAGCTTAGATTGGATTAAGCTTTGGAGATTTTTAGCTTGGCTAGATGAGCCACTTCGTCAAGATAGATTGTGAATATTATCAGATCCATGGTCTCAGAATCCTTGGAGCAAGAAGTGTGTGGGGAATGAAGGACATTTGGAAGGGACCTTATGACATCAAGTCTATGGTTGTAATCTCTCTTTCACATTTAATATGATACAGTAATACGATTCTTTCCTATAAAGCTTGTTGTGTTTTATTGTATGATTCCTTGATCACATACATAGGTTTATATTGAGTTTATGCTATTACTATCACTTTGGTTGGTTTCTTTCTTTTGCAGGATCATCATTGTATGAGTGTTGGAACGGAGCTAGAATGGAGATAGCGAGAGGGAGCGATGTTTAAATGGTATGTCACTCATCCCTCTTTAGTTAGTAAATTCAATATCTAAAACTTAAGGAAAGCGTCATGTTCTGGTGTGTTTTTTTCTAGATCTAGGTGGATCTAGTGAGATTAGTTAGTGTCCACACCTACTAATTAGTCCGATAACAAAATTGGCAACTCCACTGGGGAGCGGATTTTTTCCTAGTTAGTCTAGTTTCCCCTTTCTTTGATTGCTTGTTTTCTAGTCTCTCAGTCTGTGGGAGATCCATCCAGACTCTCTAGATATGAAAGTTCACTCAAATTTAGTCCTTTTTCAAATTTTTGCTTGTTTACAAGCATTCTCGCACTGTACCCTTTAGTGGCCTATGAGAAACACCTGAGTTCTCACCCTGGTGTTAAGTCCAATGCGAACCCCTCACAGCCAACCTTTGTTCAGCCTATGAGAATCTTTGATTCTCGCACTGTAATACACTACCTTCCTGCAAACTTGTTTGCACAAATTTTTGAAATGGGTCTTGTCATTTTTTGATGCCCAATTTTTCTTTGAACAACTGGATTGAACTTTTGAAGCCTATATTGATTTGTTTACAGTCTTCTTGACATTCTTTGAGTTTCTTTTATCCATATTTTTTTTGTTTGGTTTTGAAGGATTACTCTCTTGCTTTGAGTGTCTTTCAATTACAAAGCATGTGTTTTCTTTAGAATTGTTTAGGGAAAGATCAGATTTCTTCTGAATAGTTCACTTTAAAAGAGAACTTTTAGTTTGGGTTTCTTTGTTTTAAGAAAGTTCATTATTGCTTTTAGTGAAAATTTTGAAACAAAAAAATTTAATTTCTTGCTTTATATTAGATTGGGGTCATCCTTTCATTTGAAGTAGTGAAATTGCATGATTCTTGGCATGAATCGTGCATTGGTGTTCAGTACCTTTTTCTCATTTCTTGAGAATCTTGATATTGATGAGTTTAATAGACTTTGGGACATGTGCATATGGGAATGATAAATGTTTTCTCCTTCTCGTAGCATAGCTTTCATCAAAATGAAAATACTGCATCTTCATCTCTTTGCATAAATTTCGAGTCGGTCAAAACACCTGATTTTTCACTCCATTTTCCTTTTGAGTAACAACAACCTTAAAAATAAAGCGCTTATAAAAATTGATTAGACATTTTTTATATTTTTTGGTAGCAAAACTACATTAGATTAGTTGTAGGGATTTGGAATAGGTGTGAAAGATAACTTTCCAAAGTTGCAAACAAACATAGAATCTTGAGTTAGGGAGCGGTTAAATCCACTTATTACATTTTGTCTTGGGTAGCCATTCTCACACAAGGGTCAATCACGAGGTCGCATTGAGACTGGTAGAGTTACTCACCCTAATTTGTCATTCTTGGTGTAGAGATTGCACGTATTATGGGGGTCGCTTGAGGGTATACCCACAATGATTAGTGGAAGCCTTTCAAGTTGATTTCAGGCTAGATACCCTGTCCTTGCGCGTGGATCGGACTGTCGATTGTTTCCCCAGGCATCACTGTAATGATTGGTAATCTTAGTGGCATATATCTTTAGGGTCTTTACACAAGGTGACTGTGGAGGGGAAAGTCTTCACGGTACCTAGAATTGATGTTGGCCAAACCCACTTGGGCTCCTTGGAGGGTATACCCACGATTATGTGTGAGAGCTTGCACCAGTGTCTAAGTCCATTAAGTAGGCCGTCAACGTATCTTTTCCACTCGCTCTATCTCATCCCCTTCTTACATTGTTCCTGCGACATTGGATTTCATCACCAACTAGTGCATTCATTGTGAGAAGGTTTTGTTTGTTTGCTTGCTTCCTAGATTTTTAGCATGTGCTGTTTATTTTCCCTAGCTGACTCTAGATTGGATTTTTGTTTTTCATGGCATCCGTTCTGGGAATGACCAATGAAGGAACCCCTAGTCCAGGGGAACCTTTTATTTTTCCTTCTTATGGGAACATTGGTCCTCCTCACATCGCTACTTTGAGCCTTCCAGGTCTCACTATTGGATTACCGATATGGTTGTTTTCCACTCAGGTAATCTTGAATGCAGTTAGTGCTTCAGTCACAAGCACTTTTCCCCAAGAGCATCAACCTCATGTTTATCCTTCACCATCTTCACGAGTAAGGTCTTCTTCACCTTCTTCGCTTGCAAGGACACCTTCTGTTTCATATTCTTCGTCAAGTGAAAGTTCTGAAGCTAGTAACTCTGTGAATAAGAAGAAGAAGAAAAGGAAGAATACAAAGAAGAAAATTAAGCAATGATCCAAACCTCCAACCACTGTCAAACATGTTGGAAAACAACCATTTACTGTTACTCGTGCTGGGAGTGTCGATGATGTCAAGATCACCCAAAAAACCCGTAAGCCCAAGTACCCTTGCAGGATTTGTAAGGGTAGCCATCTTATTAAGGAATGCCCTAATCTATCCAAGGTTATAGAAGAATGGTCTACACATCCTCACCAACCCATGTTGTTAGCCTCTGAACAACATGCTGACAAGCCCCCATCAACTAGTCATGATACGGTTGGGAAGAAGAAAAGTAGATTCAAATTCCCATGTATGTTATGCAAAGGGAGTCATCTCACTCACCTTTGTCCTCATATGGAAGAAGCCTCAAAATTACTAGAATACATGACTATTTCACAGCCTCAACTTCTAGATGATTATCACAAGCTTTCTCTCAACCCACCTGTAGTTGATGGAATGATCAATTTGGTTCCCCCGTCGGTCAATCCGATTGATCATGTCGTCAATATGGTCACATCCTTAGTTGAACTAGTTGACAAAGTGGTTTATCCGATACCATCCTCGGTGAACCCCACTCTCCCGTTAGAGAGTGAAACCCAAGCGGTCGATCCGTTTCCACCTGTCAATCCCATTCTCCCCCTGGAGAATGAAACCCCAATAGTCAATTCGATCTCATCATCGGTCAATCCTACTCTCTCACTTGAGAGTAAACCCGATATTGCCCATGTTTTTCTCGTTGATACAGAATCTCCCGTGCCGAGGGGTATTCCTCCTTCTCCCATAGGACCCCCTACAAGTAATAAGACCATCCATTTTGATTAGGGTTTGCTAACTAGACCTCGTCTTCCCTCTCACATTCCTTTCCAGATTACAGTACAGGTGTGTAGTTGAGACGTTCCTCAGACACTGATAGATGAAGGTTCGTCTGTTAGTATTTTGTCCTCTATTACTTGGAAAGCTTTGGGTTATCCTCTACTTGTGCTGGTTACGCAGAATTTGTTAGCTTTTAACAGAAGAACTAGTCAACCTTTAGGGACCCTTCCTCAGTTTCCTTTAACTTTGGGAGGGAAAACTATATTCATTGATGTCATGGTAGTCCAAGACCCCTTGGATTTTTCTTTACTCCTTGGGTGGGATTATGTCTATGCCATGAAAGCTATTGTGTCTACTCTTTTTCATGTGATATCTTTCCCTCATGATGGACGAGTTGTGACTGTTGATCAACTTTCATTCATTGACCCCACCTAGCTTGTCTCCCTGAATGGTTCTTATATGCAGATGGTATCAACCTTGCCATAGGTAAATTATGTGGCGTTGTCTCCCATGGATTCAACTTCTAATGAATTAGATCCAGTAGTTGACATGGTGATATCTTTGATAGGGTTGTTAGAGCCTAATCTCTTTACTCCTGTTGCGACCCTTGACATGGTGTCCTTCCGGAGTGTGTTTATTCTGTCAAATGAATACCTATTGGAAGCCATGACCGAGTTTTGTCCATTGACATGGTCTCCTTCCAGAGTATTGTCCTCTTGGTATCCATGATCATGAAGACTCTGAGGATAGTTTTTGCGTCTCTGAGGCAACCTCATTAAAAAATGAAACAGAGGTCTATGAGCATAGTTTTTTATTTCAAGCTCATTAAAAAATGAAACCACTTATGAGGATAGTTTTGGCATCTCTGTAGCAACCTCATTAAAAAATGAAAAAAAGTTTATGAGCATAATTCTTGTTTCTATGTCAAGCTCGTTAAAAAATGAAATAGTTTTTCCCCCTCTCTATTTGAGTCAAGTCCCTTCCGTCCTAGTATTTGAAGCTTCATTTGTCTCCTTTGCGGTTGGATGAGAAAAGCCTTGAAGCTTGGGGAGACAACTCTTCCACCCTATGGACTTCAGCAGTAGAACCGTTAGTAAAAGCTGGGGCTAAGTACCAACCATCCATGTGTCTCGTTGGGAAGTTGCAAGCATAGTTTTTCTATGGTTCAAGCTTGTATAAAAATGGAAACCACTTACCTCAAAGCATAGTTTCCTCTGGTTCAAAAATGAAACCAGGTCCAAGCATAGAGTTTTGTTTGAGTTTTAAGCTTGTGTAAAAATAAAATCTATCCCAAGCATAGTTTTGTTTTTTTTGTTTTGAAGCTTGTGTAAAAGTGAAAACAATCCCAAGCTTAGTATCTGTTCTTCTCATGTATTTATGAGCATGAGAATAAGTTACCAAACTTAGTATTTGTTCTATCTCGTACTCGTAAATAAGTGAGAATGTAAGAGGTATACTTTTATCACTTTTTGGACTCGTGAAGGTTATATATGAAAAAGGAACCCTAGAGTTCCCTTTAAACTCTTTTGGACTCTCTAAACATAGAAAGATTACTTAGCTTTGATGTTATTATTTTCAGCTCATTAAAGTATTTGAAGAAAACATCTGTTGGCGATAATTTATCTCTTTTCAGTGTGGACTATTTTACGAAAAAATGAACTAAGAGTTATCTTTTGAGTGTGTTTTAGACTCTATAATCATGAAAAACCTTGAGTTTTCTATCCTTGGATTAGATTAAACCAAACGAAGGCCATATGGGATAAACCATTCCTTCCTAAGTTTGGATAAAATATACTCCAAAAGGGATCATCTGAAGGATGATCTTAAATTTGCAATCATATGTTATCCTCCTCAAGCTTGTGTAAAAATAAAGAGGAATTGCTTTCGTGTGGTGGGGAAAAATTTGGAAAAGAAATGTATCTAAGCACGTATTCCATGGAAGAGTCGTTTTGGAACGAAGCACCCTTTCACTTTCGCCTTGTGTCTAGGTTGGAAAGGCCACTTGTCTTTGGTCGCCTCCTATAAGATTACAAATTGAGTACGTGATCCTTGTTGTTGAGTCGATGTTTCCAACAGGTTATTAAATGTCGTCAAATGTTCAAAGGAGATTTCAACCGAAAATCTATTAAATTGACCATTTTCTTGATCTTTTTGGCAGCCTATTAAATTGACCATCCCTAAGTCAATCGTGAATCACTTGCTACTCTTATCTACATCAAATCTCGTTACTTATTTCGTAGGCAGTGTAGGGATACATTGAGCCCTCCTTTGATAAGGTATTTTCACATGAGCTTCAACTCATTATCCAGAATTTAGACTTAGAAACTAATTGGTATCCTGGAACTTTCATGCCTCAATGGAGGCAGGTTTCCTAAGCTTCGATAGTGGGTTTTTCATTATCGACCCCCTGTCGAGATTAAATGGAGTGTTAGACCTCGACTCGTCGTTCCACATTTGTTGAAAGTTGTACGAGGAATTTTATGAGAATTATTGACATTAATGGTGATTTCCTTGCTTGATGTAATTTATTCACTAATGACTAGTAATCAAGTTGTTTCTACCATGTTAGAGCTTAGACACATGTATTATGGGCAGATTACCATTACTATAGAATTGATAGAGATGAAGACCCTCAAATATTTTTTTCGACATATCCTGGGTTCTAGTTAGATTATATTCGGTGTATTGTTGCATAGATCCTCATTGTATGTTTGGTGGATATGTTCAAATTTGAGTCTTTAACACATAGATCCTGTTAATTTTAATTAGCTATGTTCAAATTTAGTCATATTGGCATGGATCCACGGTCTATGATTGAGGTGGCCATGACTTTGTCTTACTTGACATGGATCTTCATGTTGGCATTTATGCTTTAAGTCATTTGTATTCTGAGTATGGGAATTCCTACCAGGTGATGATATATTATTATGCTTTGTATTTCCTTGTTTGTTGGCGGGGTTTCATTTGTTCCTTGTTCCCTATACACCTCAACAAGTATTTAGCTATCACTTTGTTCTAACTTCATACTTTGAGAGCTCTACATTTTACATTATTTTCCTCATCCCTATGACTGTTAATGAGTATAAACCTATCATTTCCCTTAGGAGGGATCGGTGGCTGAGTTTATAAAGAGAGAGGAGAAAGAACTTGTCACGAAAGGAAAAGTTGCATTTTAGTTTGCAAAATCCTATAAAAGGGGATTATGAAGTTGCTATATAGGCAAGGTCACGAGAATGCACGGTCATAGGATTTTCCCATAGCTAGAATTAAAGAGATGTTTTGCGAGTTGCTCTATAGGCTAGAGACAAGAGAATGCCTACACATGGGAAAACAAAGCGTTTTCTTGGGTCCTTCTAGAAGGAGAAACTTCTATGGTGAGGAATTGGAATCGAATGGTTTGGATCTTACTCACATTCATGATTTAGTAGGATCATCCTAACATACTCACCTTATCCTCTTCAGCTATAAAAGGAGAGGAATTCTGTGGAGAAAGTTAGCTTGGTTAACTTTGGAGCTTTGCAGGATTAGCTTAGTTGGATTGAGCTTTGGAGATTTTAGCTTGGCTAGATGAGCCACTTCGTCAAGATAGATTATGAATATTATTAGATCCATAGTCTGGAATGTGGAGCAAGAAGTGTGGGAATGAAGGCCGGTTGGAAGGGACCTTACGACATCAGGCTATGGTTGTAATCTCTCTATCATATTAAATACCTTGTCACGGTAGCTGATTACCCTCTCTCGAAAGCATTTGTGTTTATTAGCGATTTACAGCAGTCACATACATAGGTTTATATTGAGTTTATTCTATTACTATCACTTTGGATGGTTTCATTCTTTTGCAGGATCATCATTGTATGAGTGTTAGAACAGAAAGAAAACACAGAATGGAAATAGCAAGAGGAGGCGATGTTTAAATGGTATGTCACTCATCCCTCTTTGGTTAATAAATTCAATATCTAAGACTTAAGGAAATCATCGTATTACGGTGTGTTTTGTTCTAGATCTAGGTGGATCTAGAGTCAGTTAGTGTTTACTTACAAGTTAGTCGACCAACGTTCTATAGCTCCAATAGTTTCTCTTGCCTCCATAAGCGGTGTTCATAACAACAAGTTAATCAATAGTCTCCTTCCCCAATATACTTGGCAGTGTCCGCCTCCTCTCATATGCTATTTATCTTTTGCCCAGGTCTTTTCCCTCCCACATGGGGATTTTCACATCTTTATAAATCCCTGATTTTCAGGGGGCTTCCAATGGCCAAATAAGCGTTTTCACTTTCAATAATGTCCAGTGGTTCAACATGTTCCCCGCACTCGGCGGAGTCATGAGTCGGCTAAATTTAACATAAGTTGTTCAATTTGTCCTTACTGCGTCAATGCAAATATTATGTTTTTTGATAAAAGTGTCATAGTCAAATGGTTAGTTGGGTCAAATCAGGTCTCTTCCCAAAGAGTGAAAATAATTAATTACAATTACCAAATTCGAAATTCGAAATTGCCATAAAATGGAAAAAATTTAAATTGAGATTTACTAAAAGCGGAATAAATTTTCAAAGCAATTTTAAAATTTCAAAAAATATTTTATCTTTAGAGTTATCACGCACAACCCATATTCAAAGACATGTATCTCAATCTCTGGAGAACAAATGCTTTTCTCATTTTGCATATCAATTTTGTTAAAACTTTTGCCCTTTAAAAAAATAAAAGACTATTGTGTTGTCCTTCTGAAAACCTTTTTGTGGAAAATCAATGTTTCAACAAGCATTATAAATAGAAAATTAATGACTATGAAGGGTGAAAGTATCAATAACAAGGGAAGTTGCTAATCATAAATTCTTTGGCTTTTAGAATTGAGTTAGTAGCATGCATGTCTAGAAAACCTAGATAATGTTGAGCACTCAACATTGTAACATAATTCAACATAAAATACTCTAATATTTTTAAAATTGAATATCAAAAGGAAAAATTGGTAAACCTTTTCTATACGCGATCAGAAAAATTTAAAAAAGATTATATTTTACAATTAATACTAAGTAAAAATAGTATACATATATTTTAATATAATGTTTCTGAATTTTTAATAATTATTTATATTAGAAAATTCAAGGTTTACATGTTATAAACAAAATTGAAAAATATTTCAATTTTTTAATAGTATATATATTGTAATAAGGTTTCATGAAATAAATTTAAAAAAATTAGTAACTTCAAATCTTGGAAGGAGTTTAAATTCAATATCTATAAAAGGATAAAATGGGTAAAGCTTTTCAATGCAGGATCTGAAAATTTCATTAATTATTATCCATGAATGTAGGTTGATTAATTACCATCATTTAAGGAAAACTATAACACCTAAAATAATTTATTAGTGGTTCATAAAGAAGCATATGTGAACATTCTTACCAAATGTCTTTAGGTCTTTGGCTATTAACCTATTTTCTTAGCCAATGAGAAACAATTTTAGGTCTTACTTCTAAACAAACAAAAATTTTCTCAACATAGAGTTGACAAGTTGCATTTAAAAATGTGTAACAGAGAACTTATTTCAATGTTGCCATGGTCATGCATAGCTGCACTTAAAAGTAAAATCACAGTTTACATATCAACATATATATATGATGAGGGTGATGACAATGATGACGATTAGGATGAAGATGATGATGACAATGATGACGATTAACGTCCACTAAGACCGAATTGGTCTATCGGACCTTAATAGGGTAATGTTGGATTACTGAGAGGGGGGGTGAATCAGTAATAGAGCAATCTAATCCTTTTTAACCATATAATGAAAGTGTTATATCAATGTAGCATTATCATCCAATATTTGCAGAGTAAATAAACAATGAACAATCATACACATACACAATACACTAGAGTTTTTACATGCAAACCCAAAGAGGGAAAACCACATAATGTTTTTTCCTATATGTCTTGAAGAATTACATTCATTGGAAGAACCAACTTCCTTTGTTTTCTATATGTAACTGGAAAGAGGATCCAACCCCCTAGTTTGTCACGATACAACCCGAGGGAAGCTCCAACTCCCCAATTCTCTGGCTACAACTGGAAGGAGGATACAACCCCCTATGTTCTCTGAATACAACCAGAAGGTGGCTACAACCACTTGTCCTTGCCCCATCCAACCACCCTAACGTAGAATGATGGAACCACTATCGCACTATCATTGTGAGATATACTACTGTAAAATTGTACCAATAAACCTGCACAAAACAACCTATACAAATAAATTGAACCATGTATCAACCATGCATCAACTTGTACCTTAACCTGTAATCAACTTTTACCATAAAGAAGTGCATCAACTATGCACCAACTTGTACCAAACAACCTGTAATCAACTTGAACCATAAACAAGTGCATAAACCATGCACCAACCTATGCCTCAACTTGAAAACATTCCTTAACTTTAACAATAAGAGACTAGCATTTTCATCAAACTTTACTTTAGTCTCACGTGACTAGTTTTGGATTAGTCAAGAACCCTAACTTGAAATAATCATAACTACATACCTGTAATGAATAAAAATATGAAAATAGTACACAATGTTCTTCATTCTTTTTTATGAAATTCCTCTAGGTGTCACTACTTGGAGCCTCTCAGAAAAGGAGTTACAGAAAAAATGGCATACCTTGTTGAATTCTGGCTTATACTAGATAGCAAACTTGTAGAGTGTGCCCCGCACAGAATATTTGTTGTATGGATGTAAAAATTTTACACAAAATACTATAGACTGTACTCTAACCAACACATTTGGTCTTACTGAATTTGGATATGTTATGAAGAAGTTATGATGTTTTTACCTGAAACACCTATTTTAGACTAGTTTCAAGACTAGCCACAAACCCTATTTTCCATGGAGTTTAACTCCAAAAATACAACGAACCACAAGTTGAAATTCGTACCAAAACTACTTGGATATGTTTCCTCAATGGCCTCCTAATATCATAGTTTGTATCATTCTAGAATAAAATCTATTGTGAAAAGGGTTAGATGACCTATAAATAACATACCTTAGAAAGCATCATCAAAAATATTTATCCTCCCTTGAATTTTGACCTTCTTTACTTCACCTTCCCTATGAAATTCGGCTTAGATATCCGTTGGTTAACTCAATCACCTGTAGATATTCAATATGCTCAAGTGTGACTAAAATGAGAGAGCCTTGCCTCTTACTTATACTCACCAAGTAGCTTCCTTCGAAGCATCTTCTAGGCCACTTTGTCCACATAACCACTTTGTCCACATAGTCACCTATGTCCAACTTTTCCCAATTTTCCACTTGTCCATGTATCCAATAGCCACTTGACCACTTAACCCATTTTCCTCGTTTTAGGGTTAACCTTCTTATAACCACTTTCCATAATTATAAAGTTCTGCATTTACTTTATTATTTAAATAATCCTCCTGGACTTTGTCACTTCCCTTTATTATTTAAATAATCCTCTTTGATTTAATATGTTCACTTTATTATTTAAATAATCCTCTTTGACTTTGTCACTTCACTTTATTATTTAAATAATCCTCTTTGACTTTGTCACTTCACTTTATTATTTAAATAATTTATTCTCTGCAAACACTTTGACTTATTTGACCTTTTGGGGCTTCAAGTCAATCATATGGGTGTCCTTCAACTTCGTAAGGCCATAACTCTCAAACTATGAGGAGTTATGTGACGTTCTACATACCACCAGAAATGGCTTCACATGTACTATCCATCTAGAATAGTCTTACCTGCAAATATATCAAAACTCATACCCTTATATATCAAACAAAATGGGTCCATTACCGAAACCTTTGTTCTTCCGAAATTCGCTATTGGACTTTCTTCAAGGGTTGACATCAATGACAACCAACCCAATTAATCAATAATCTCCTCCTTTGGCATTGATGGAAACACTCTAATGCAATACTTAAATCATATCACTCATGCTCCTCCTGGAACCATGGATGCATCTTTGTGACCAATGCTCCCTCTAGAACCATGCCTCTGTCCTCTGCATCTAATAAATCTCTCCCCCTTTGTTATCAATGAAATATGTATCTTTCCATTCTGGGTTGCTCCCCCTAACTGACTCATCTGATATCCCAACATGAACTGTCATCTTTATGGTGCTTCCTTGTGTACATCTAAGACATTTAAGATAAGAATTCAAAAGCATTCATTTTGGAGTAAAAATAACTCTGAGTCTCTCACTAAGATACTCAAAGGCTTCACATGGAAGCGGTTTTGTAAAGATGTTTGCCACTTGTTCTTTTGTGCCCACATATTCAACTCTGATGTTCTTTTCTACAAGATGTTCCTGTATAAAATGATACTTTATTGGAATGTGATTCGTTTTGGAGTGAATCATCGATTTCGTTAAGATACTGATGGTGCTTGTATTATCAAAATAGATTGGAATGGGCACATCATACTCAAACTATATAACTGTTAGAGTTTGTTTCATCCATAGAACCTGTGTACAACATGCTTCTACTGCAATATACTCTTCCTCGGCTGTAGATAAAGATAATGATGATTGTTTCTTGCTTATACATGATACTAAACACTCACCTAAGTAGAACGATGCTCCACTAGTGCTTCATCTATCATCAATGCAACCTGCCCAATCTGCATCTGTGTAGGAAATATGTGATAGATAATTTCCTTTTGAATACCACAATCCAAACTCTTTTGTTCCTTTGAGATATCTGAAAATCCTCTTCACTGCTAATACATGTGATTTCTTTGGTACTGCTTGAAATCGTGCCACCTGTACAACTACCTGCATTAAATATGGTCTGGACGTTGTCACATATAGTAGGCTACCAATCATTGACCTATATTTCCTTTTATTGTAGACTTTGAATCATCATCTTTGTTCAACTTGCAACTAGTTTGCATGAGAGTGATAACTGGTTTGCAATCTTCCATTCTAAACCTCTTTAGCATTTCTCTGATATACTTGGTTTGAGAAATGAAAATTGATTGGTTTCTTTGACGTATCTGCATACCCAGAAAGAATGATAGTACTCCAAGTAATGACATTTCAAATTCATTATGCATGTCCTTTGCAAATTTCTAGCATAACCTGTCATCAATACTTCCAAAAATAATATCATCAACATAAACTTCAATTAATAAAGTACTATCTTGAGTTACCTTGATGTAGAGGTTGTTGTCTACACTTCCTTTTTTAAACCCTGCTTGCTATAGATATTTATCCAGTCTAGAGTACCATGCTCTAGGAGCCTATTTTAGACCATACAAGGCCTTCTTTAATGTACACACGTAATGTGCATTCTTTGACAACTAAAATCCTTCTGGTTGTTTAATGCAGACTACTTCTTCAAGTTCCTCATTTAGAAAAGATGATTTTACGTCCATCTGATACAATTTAATATTTTTAGAGCTTGCATAAGCTAAAAGCAATCAGATTGCTTCCATTCTGGCAACTAGGGCAAATGTCTCTTCAAAGTCAATCCCTTCAAGCTACGCATATCGTTTACATACCAATCTAGTTTTTTTCCTTGTACCTTTCCATATTCATTCAATTTATTCATGTATACCCACTTTGTGTCAATCACATTCTTATCCTTTGGTATTGGAACCAATTCCCAAGTGTAATTTTTCTCTATTTGATCCAATTCTTCATCCATGGCCTTATTCAAAAATTCATCCTTGTTGGCCTCTTCAAAACAAGTTGGTTCAATCGTAGATGAGAGTGCTAGGTGCATTTGTTCTGGTGAACAAATTATTTTTCTAGTCTCAACTCCTGCATCTTTTTTTTCGATAACTTGATTTGAAGGGTGATTCTTCTGTACTCATCTGCTAGGTGTCTTTGAAGGCACCTGCTGAACTTTGTCTGTTGCTTCTGTCGAATCCTCTTCATCTTTCCCTTCAACTTCATTTTCATCTTCTGCTTGTTCTTCGTAAAGTTGTTCCATTGATTCATTTTCTTCTTCCTTTAATTCTTGTGCACCTGTTTCATCAATTGTTACGTTGATGCTTTCCACAACTTTGTTCAATCCCAGGTTTAAAATTTTTATGCTTTCCTTGTACTTGAGTAACCAACAATTACTCCTTTGTCCACACGAGAGTCAAACTTTCCCATTCTACCATCTTCTCTTTTGATGTAACATTTCTTCCAAAAACTCTTAAAAGTGTTTCACATTTGTTGGTATTCCTTTCCATACCTCGTAGGGATTTTTATCAGTGTTGTTTCTGAGCATTAACTTGTTTTGAATGTGAATTGTTGTATGCATTGCCTGTGTCCAAAATATATCTGTCAAATTGGAATTTATTAGCATTGTTCGAGCCATTTCCTGTATTGTCATGTTCTTTCTTTCAACAACTCCATTCTGTTGAGGTGTCCTAGCAATGGGGAATCACCTTTTGATTCCATGCTTGCTGCAGTAGTCCATAAATTCATTTGAAGTGAACTCTCCTCGATTATTAGATCTCAAGCATTTTATTTTTGAATCCATTTCATTTTCAACCATTTCCTTGTAGACCTTGAAGTTTCCAAGAGCTTCTAACTTATTCTTGAGAAAGAAAATTGTAGTCATTCATGTGTAATCAAGAACTAATAACATAAAGTATTTCTCACCTTTTAAACCCTTTTTTGTAGTTGGTCCAACTAGATAAGTATGCACAATTTATAGTGGTCTTTTCGTTGAATATTCTTTTGATTTAAACCCGGTCTTTGTTTGCTTTCCTTGTTGACAATGCTTTCATAAAGTGTTGGTTGGTTTCGTGATCTGGGACATTTCTCTAATTGCTTCCCTTTTGCTAACTTTGAAAAGGTTATAAAAATGTATGTGCCTCATTCTTCTGTGCCATATCCAACTTTCATTTTCCTTTCCTAGGAAAAAGTTTTCATTTTCAATTTCACTTAATACATATATTTTGCTTGAAGTTCTCACAACTGTTACAATCAATTTCCCTAAACCTTCTTTTCTTATCTCTCACTTTTGTGAATTGAAAGTAAATTTATGACCTTGGTCACACATTTGAATCACACATAGAATTTAGAATATTATGTTTCATATCTTCTATTAATAGAACATTTTCTGCCTTGGTATTCTTGTTCCCAATTCTGACAGTTCATTTTCCAATGATTTTAGTTGAATCATCATTTCCTAAGGAGATTGATCCATCTCTTTCCTTTCATAATGTAAGAAACCTATCTCTATCACCTGTCACGTGTTTTGAACAACCACTGTCAACATACCAACCACGTTTCTTCTTCTTATCTTGTAGAGAGAGTGTGCATTCTTCATTGCTATATTGATTACGGTTTCTTATCCATGTCATTTTCTGAAGTTCCTGTCTGTGACTGTTGTTGTTATGTTGTGGTTCTCTAGGAGGGAATGCCATTCTACAATCTTTAGCCATGTCTCCAAAGTTGTTACATTTCTAGAATTCCACGTCACTGCTCAAAGATTCAAACCTTTTGTAACTTCTTCTCTGTGTTTCACTAGGACTTCATGGATAACCCTTTTGTGTATGAATTTCAAAGTTGTTTATTTTCATGTTGTTAGCTCTGCAATTTACAGCTTTATGTCCAAAATTATTACATGCATAACATAAAACAAAAAATATAGTTTGATACCTAGGAGTTGAAGATATTCTGAAAGGAAGTACTCTTATGAATTCTTCTTCTTCCTAAGGCCTAGTTTTTTTTGTCGGTCTCTGATTCTAAAATCTGAATCTTCTTGGTGGAGGACTGTCCCTCTAATTTTATTTGTAGACCTTTGTATCCTCTTTGATTGTTTTTGCATAGATTTTGGATATGTTTCTTGTTCTGTTGTTTTGGAGATTGATCCCTTTTCTCTATGATTTTATTTAAGTCTGGACTTTTCATGATGAGGTTTTTGACTGCTGATAATGTCCTTCAAAATTTTTGAGTTGTTCTGCATATTTTTCTTTTGAAGATCCTTTATTAATGTGACAATTTCTTCTTCCAAATTTCCAATGATCCTTTCTCTTCCTTCTAGTTCTTATTTGAGTGATTCTTCAATTATTTTATCTTATTCAAGTTGAACATTCAATTTTGTGATCATTTGTTCTAGTTCTTGAGTGTATTCTTTTTTGTCTAGTTTCACTTGCAGTTTCTTGTTTTTCGTCTTTTCTCTTCTGATAACTTCTATGGCACACAACAATTCTTCTGGGTAGTCAACTTATGTCTCTTCATATTCTTCTTTGACCTCTTCATATTCTTATTCAACTTATTCTTTATTCGAGTCTTCTACTTCCATGAATAGAGCTCTTTCTGTCTCACTGTCACTGAATTCATCTTCATCTGATGATGAGATGTCTTCTTTGGTGCATAATATTTTATTGAAAAGTTTCTTTGTGGTTATTTTTCATTTATATGTTTGTTTTTTATTTGAGTAACCTTCATCATTTCTCTTTTTCTTATGAGGACATTTGTTATCAAAATGACCAATACTATCACAATTAAAACAAATCAAAGGAAGCTTACCTCTATACCTGTCATTGGTTCCCTTGTTCAATATTCTGACAAAGTTGGCCACTTCTTCATCATCTTCTGAGACGTTACTACTGCTACTATGTTATTTTTATTTTTTATTTCCCTTTTGCTTTGACCTTTTGAATGCTTTGAAGGCTGCTTCTTTTATATCTAGATTTTCTTGTTGAGTTCTCATTTCATATGCTGTGAAGATTCCATGTAGTTCGTCCATGGTTATTGATTTTAGATATACTCTTTCTTCTAGTGTTGATATATTAGGGTCAAATCTCATATGAAGAGATCTTAGTACCTTTTGAACAATTACACATTCTTTGATTTCTTCTCCCAATCCAAAGATTGCATTTACTATTTCATCGACTCGTAAAAAGTAAGCTGCAATGTTCTCATCTTCCTTCATCTTTAGTTGTTCGAACTGACCTCTGTAAGTTTGGAGCTTTGTTGCTTTGAATTTTCAATCTCCTTCATAAATATTTCAAAGTTTGTCCGAAATATTTTTAGCGGATTTACAATGTGCAACTTTGGTGAATCCCGATTCTCCAAGACCATTCAGAAGTGCATTTGTGGATTTGAAATTATTATAACCGATTTTCATAGCTTTGTCATTTGTCGGTGGAACTGCTAGTGTTGTGTATCCATATACAATTCATTGTCAACATTCAAATCCCTGTGCTTGTATATATGTCTTCATATTTATGCTCCAAAAGGCATAGTTTTGTCCATCAAACTATGGTATTCCATTGTTATACATGGTGTTTCTCTCCATGATCTACCTTTCAGTGTTTAAACTGATTTCTGAAGGAACCTGCTCTGATACCAATTGTTGGATTACTGAGAGTTGGGGTGAATCAGTAATAGAGCATTGCAATCCTTTTTAACCATATAATGCAAGTGTTATATCAACGTAGCATTATCATCCAATATTTTTAGAGTAAATAAAAAATCAACAACTGAACAATCATACACCTACACAGTACACCAATGTTTCTATGTGAAAATCCAAAGCGCAAGAAAACCACATAATTCTTTTTTTTATATGTCTTGAAGAATTACATTCATTGGAAGCACGAAATTCGTTTTTTTTCTAGCTTCAACTGGAAGGAGGCTCCAACCCTCTAGTTTCTCAGGCTACAACATGAGAGAATTTCCAACTCCCCAATTCTTTGGATACAACCAGAAGGAGGATACACCCCACTATTTTCTTTGGCTACAACCAGAAGGTGGCTACAATAGTTAGTCCTTGCCCCTTCCAACCACCCTAACATATAAGTAGAATGATGGAACCACTGCCACACTATCACTATGAGATATACTATTGTAAACATGTACCAATAAAGCTACACCAAATAAATTGTACCAATAACTTGAACCATGTATCAACCGTGCATTAACCTATACCTCAACTTGTAATCAACCTGTACCATAAACAAGTGCATAAACCATGCACCAACGTGTGCCAAACAAAATGTATTCAATATGTACCATAAACAAGTGCATCAACCCTGCACCAACCTATAACTCAACCTGCAAACCTTCCTTAACTTTAACAACAAGAGACTATCATTTTCATCAAACTTTACTTTAGTCTCACATGACTAGTTTTGGATTAGTCGACAACCGTAACTTGAAATAATCATAACTATGTACCTATAAGGAATAAAGATATGAAAATAGAACATAATGTTCTTTATTGTGTTTTATGCAATTCCTCCATGTGTCACTACTTGGAACCTCTAAGAAAATGAGTTATAGAAAAATTGGCATACCTTGTTGAATTATGGCTTATTCTAGCGAGCGAACTTGTAGAGCATGCCCCGCATAGAATATTTGTTGTATGGATTTGAAAATTTTACACAAAATACTATAGGATTTACTCTAACCAACACATTTGGAATTATTGAATTTTGATTTGTTATGAAGAAGTTATGACGTTTTTACCCAAAACACTTGGTTTAGACTAGTTTTAGGACTAACCACAAACCCTATTTTCCACTGAGTGTAACTCAAAAAATACAATGCCCGCTGAGATGAAATTCATACCACAGCTACTTGAATATGATTCCTCAATGGCCTCCCAATTACATGGTCTAAATCATTCTAGAATTTTTTTTATTGAGAAACTGGTGAGATGACCTGTAAATAACATACCTTAGAAAGAATTTATCCTCCTTTGAATTTTGACCTTCTTTACTTCACCTTCCCTCTGAAATTTGGCTTAGATATCCTTTAGTTACCTCAGTCACATGTAGATATTCAATATGCTCAAGTGTTATTAAAATGAGAGAGTGTTTCCTCTTATTTATTCTCTCCAAGTAGCTTCCTTAGAAGCATCTTATAGGCCACTTTGTCCACATAGCCACTTTATCCACATAGTCACCTATGTCCAACTTTGCCCAATTTTCCACTTTTACATGTATCCAATAGTCACTTGACCACTTAACCCATTTTCCTCATTTTAGGGTTAACCTTGTCATAACCACTTTCCATAATTAAAAATTTCTCCATTTACTTTATTATTTAAATAATCCTCCTTGACTTTGTCACTTCACTTTATTATTTAAATAATCCTCTTTGATTTTGCCACTTCATTTTATTATCTAAATAATCCTCTTTGACTTTGTCACTTCACTTTACTATTTAAATAATCCTCTTTGACTTTGTCACTTCACTTTACTATTTAAATAATCTTGTTTGACTTTGTCACTTCACTTTATTATTTAAATAATTTCTTCTTGGCGATAACTTTGACTTTTTTGACCTTTTGGGGCTTCAAGCCAATCATATGGGGGTCCTTCAACTTCTTAAGTCCATAACTCTCAAACCGTGAGGAGTTATGTTACGTTACACATGCCGACGAAAATGGCATGACATGTACTATTCAACTAGAATAGTATTAGTGCAAATATATCAAAACTCATACCATTATACATTAAACAAACTTGGGTCCATTACCCAAACCTTTTTTCTACCAGAATTCATTACCGAACATTATTCAAGGGTCGACATCAATGACAATCAACCCAATTAATCAATAGGTAAGTGATTACTTGTGATTCTTTAGAAATTTGTTTCTATGCTTGAAAAGAATTGAGATAAGATTTCCATGATCACCATACTTTTGTTAAGTTAAGAGGTTAGGAGGGTTGGTAGTGTGACAAATATTTTGAAAATGAGATCTAATATGGGTATAGGCTGGACAATATAAGAGAAAGATCTTTTCATCTTCAACATTCATAGTGTCACAAAGGTGAAACACTCTTTCATCCCATGGCGTTTTAGGAATTTACCAACTATGATTTTTTCTACGGAGTTTGTGAGAATTTGTTCTTATCTTAGCAATGCTTATTTTTTTCTTTACACTTGGCAAAAAATATAGATAATTTTTATCTTATAGATTATGGTTGATTACATCCTTATAATATCTTAATTTACTTTTTTCCTCTAACTCTTTATCACACCACATTTTCTCAATAAATTTTGATTTGAGGTTTTTTCCAATAGTATATTTATTCTGCAAAATGGTGTCTTCCATGATTTCCCAATAGTTTAGCCAAAATCGGGCATCTTTAAGCCATCCTCACTTGAGTCGATGGTGGTTATCAGTCGATTTAGATTCAATTTTAAAAAGCCTCTTGTATTCCATGTTGTTTACCTTGTTCTTATACTTTAGGTATCTAGTCATAGCCATATTCTCAATGGGAGAGATGATTGTTTCTAAGAGGAGGATGGGATAGGCCATATTTCCTTTAATTTTGAGATTATATGTTATAAAATTCTTTTGTATTTGCTCTATATTTCTCCAGGATTTACGAGAGATACTACATCCCCAGCCTTCACATCCCTAAAGAATAATAGGTGCAAAAAGAGTTTCAAAGAGGATTGTTTTCTTATCCCAACTCCAAAGATCAATTAATTTACAATTTTTTTCAAGCCCATAATAAGCTTTCCATTCCCCAATAGTCCTTTTCTTAATGTTATAATTCCAATTGAGATTTTGGTGAATATCAATTTCAAGATATTTGTATGAAGTCATTTCCTCCAAGTTGTTTTTTTCATATACGAAGGTATCATAAGGTATCTTATTGGATTTAATAATCATGACCTTAGTCTTATCAATATTAACAATCATACCCATATTGGAGCAAAAATCCTTGAGGATTCTTAATTGGTTTTCAAGATCATGGGGAATCCTTTCCCTAAGAATGATATAATTGGCATAAAGAAGATGATTAATGACTATACGAGTGAGAGTAGGGATGACACAACCTTCTTTTTCCAGGCAATCTTCTAACTTGTCAATGTATATGCCAAAAAGGGTAGGGGACAAGGGACAACCTTCTTTGACTATGATATTGCAATTAATATCTTTTTACGAGCCCTCAGTGTTTTTAAACATAGAAATAACATTCTCATACATCCTTATTGCAACAACCCTCAACTCTGGAGGCACATTTATCTCTTCCAACCTATTCCAAAGGTTTTTCCTAGGAACCATGTCAAAAGATTTTCTAAAGTTAACAAAACAAAAAAATGACTCTCTACATGCCTGCGTTGACTGTCTTGAAGATTGTCTATGTGGGTCTAGGCTACAACCCAAGCCTTTGCACAATCTATCCCCTCAAGAAATTATGATTCCCTCCACTATCCACCATGGCTAACAATACTGACTTCACATTGATTTTGGCCTGCACATAGCAAAGTTTCATCTCATCTTGCTCTTGGCTCTCCGTGGATTAACCCTCCATGACAATATTCAATACTTGAAAGACTCCAAGATATGGGTTGTATTCCTTCTCCAAAGAATTTAACTTCTATTTCAAGGGACAATTCTTCACATAGTGCTCCTTGGCACAAATCCATACTCTTCACTTCCCTTGGGTGTCTTCATATTTCCTTTTTCCTTCCTCTTTACCTTCACTTGTTTTTTCTTCTCATCTTGGGCATCCTCATTATTCCTAGAAATGATCTTGGGTTCACCCAGAAAGTCCAACAATTTTTCCATTGTGGTGATTGTTGTTGCAAGTTTCTGCACGTTCTGTCATCGCAGCTCACTTTGCACCCACGGTTGCAAACCATTCATGAAGTGGAAAAGTTTGTCTTATTTTGACATGTTTTTGATTTCCAAAATGAGCCAAGTGAAATCCTTGATATGCTTGGTTATAGGCTTGAGAGCCAATAACCGATTCCTTGTGATCCATGCTTGGTTCCTCATACCAAACTGTGCCTTCATGATCTCTGCCCAATTTTCTATCTTCTTAACAATTTTCCCAGCCATTAAGTATTCGACCTAGTTCCTCCACCATAGCTTAATGATTCCTACCAATGAATCTGTGATCCGAAATCGGATTTAGAAGCCTGACAGGGCATGAAAAATGCTCAAAAATGAAAGTGCTCAGAATTTGATGAAACCGACACCATTGTATCCATCTCGTTTTCTTGATTCTGGTGGTATATTTACTTTGTCAAACGGAGTCTGTATGGAGAAGATATCGCATTATGTCCGCCAAGCCAAACAGGCAAAAATTTTGGGATGCTGACTGTATTTGTCCGTACAGTCCGTATAGAACACGTGTCAGTCTGTACATGACACGTGGCAGGTTCTATACATGACACGTGGAAACTCCAGGGAGTGACACGTGTCAGGCTGATTTGGCATTTTTGGCGCGTAGTTGGACCAATCCTAAAGTGACACGTGTCACCACTGGAAGGGTGACATATGGCACGGGATGACGTCAGCAGCTTGCGTGGCTCGGATGACGTGGCATACGAAGGATGACATGGTGACCGTACGATGACGTGGCAAGGTGACTGGACGTACGGAGGTCAACATGACGAGTGACATGGACCAATAGATGGTTGACATGTGGCATTATTCGAGTGGATGTAAAGGTGACACATTACCCAATCACGGGCTTCCATGTGGCACCCCGGTATTTGTCCATTTGGTTTGGGTTTCAAATTTTTTTGGAGTCGACCGGAATTGAACTGGTGACCTCCACCTCCGTCAAAGTCTTCGCCAAATTCGATTGCCAACGCGGCACCATGTATTACTTGTTATGGGTATGAGTTTAAATGTATTTAAAGTGATATTGTTATATACGCCGGAGGTGGTCGGGCCGGGGCTTAGCCCCGACCCACAGTTGTATTAATATAACATGGGACCACACCTTTTTGAACGGGCGTAAAATTATATAGTTGGCGCGGAGTGTTATACCCGTGGTTTTATTATATATATGACCATCAACAATATAGCGCAGGGTTAATGTCGGTTGTGTTATGGTTATAACCGTCGGTTTTGTGGTTATATTAATATAACCGTTACTACATGTGCGCGCGGGGTATGCCCACGGTCCAATGAACTGACTATGTGACCAACCGGTAGCCAAAGGGGGGTGGCCCGCGCTAGCATGTGGCCACATGAAACCATGTGACCTTACAAAAGGTGCACGCGCCCAACAAAGAGGGGCTAAAGCCTGAAATAACTATAATATAGTTTGGAAGTGGGTTTTTAAACCACTTCTTGGTTTATTAAATGTAATTAAGCCCTTTTTAATGTAATTAACTCATTTTTGGGAGTTATTGGGCATTTTTAGAGCCTAAATTCGTGGAGGAAGTTGGAGATGGATAACCAACTTCCCCACTATTTAACCAAGGCCATTTTGAGGCCATGGGGACATCTTTGGAGAGAAATTCAAAGAGAGATGCTGAGGAGAAGCCAAGTCAAAGCCAGTTTGAGGCAGGGAAGCTGTTGAGGAGGAGATGTTGTCGGAGAGTTTTTGAGAGCTCGGGACATCCGTTTCAGGTGCAGTTTTTTGTGTATGGTTCCAGAGATCTGGGCGAACAAGAACAGATCAGTCTTGAGACCATTCATCATTGTAAAGATGTACTATTAAGCTTTCAAACAAAAATAAAGAAGCCTCCCCCACAGAGAAAAGGCCCGGAGACATAGGCAAAGTTGTGCTGAACTCCATTATCAACCTGTGCATTATGGTTTGTTGTTTTTCATTGTTTTTCAGATCTGAAAATATGTTAATGGATGTATAATTCATTTTCTTTTCTCGTTCTTTCGTTAAGTTTCCCAATGGTCAATTAATGCATGCAATTAAAAAAAACTCAACCATAAGTCATTCGAAAAATCCTGACGGATCAACCAAGAACATTGCTACATTGTTCACTTTGTCTTCGTCCAAACTTTCATTCAAATGGTCCAAGTACTTCTCAATGTCCCAATTTTTTTTTCCCAACAACTTAGCATTGTCAGTACCATAATATGGTTTGGGTTATTTTATCTTGATCCTCATCGGCATGAAAATAGAGCTTTTTTTGTTAGCTAAAGATCGTTCAACAATGGCATGGTGTCATATTGGTCTTTCAACCTCTGTGTGATTACGGAAAGTGCATCCTCCATTGCCTTGAGTCTATCTTGAATGTCGTTGGTCAAGGTGTCAGTCATCACATCATCAATTGAATGACACTCCCGAACGACTTCATTAAACCCATGCTTCATCTTGTCCATCTCAGCCTCCATCTCGTCAAGCTTTTCACCAAATTGACACATTGTGTCCGTCATCTGCTCGAGAATCCTCTCCAAAATAATGAGTCATTCCTTCATTTTCTTGGTCCTAGGCTCCCTCTCGGCGTCAATGATATCTACATGCAACCAAACCATGGATGGACCTCCAAGCATCTTCACTTTAATTGCAAAAGGGTTCGTCCAAGGTACCCAAGAGTTCGTCTCAAGACATATTTCTTTGATCAACTCTATGTTTACTTATGCTATCGGGTATGCAAAAATCCTGCAGTCTCCCACCTTTCCGAAGTGTTCGGTTCACCCTAAAAACTATGTTCTTGGCCTCCTCCAGGGGTGCGCCCAGGTCAGTCATGACTTTGTCTGCAACTCAACCCTTCACTTCTGTGACAAACCACCAAGTTTGCTCTCATGTAGCCTCTAAAATGGGTCAATCCGTTGAATCCTTCACCAAGCCTGTGTCCAGACTGTTTCACCAACAAGTGCACCCCTTCCCACAATTGTTTTAATTCTAGTAGTGGTGGAGAGCACCAAACTATTTCTCAAAGTTTTCTTTGATACCACCTTTCATGACCCCATAGGACACATGATCAGATCTTGTGATCGTTCACCTCGTGAGGGCATGCAACACCACGATGGTTCTTACTTGGGTTCTTGACCCACCAAGAATACTTCGTCCAAACTATGCCTCTTCACTAAGAGAATATCCATAGTCCATTCTAGGATACTATCGAGTCACACTCCTACTCTAGTGCAACTCTTGTATACGTAGACAATTCTTAACATAGTTTAACATAGTCTTATATAAGCATACATTCCTTGAACATGAGTAACCAAGAGAAAAAATGCGGAGTAAACAAACACAAACAGAAAAATAGTGAGGGTGACACAAACTATGCCTAACACGTGACTAAGTATTTTTTATTGGCAAACAGTTACAATATGAGCACTATCAGCTCGGTTTACAACTTTGGGAGAGTCACACGACTCATTTCACCTCACCAAGACACTCATGAACAGATCCATCACACCAATACTTTCAGTCACAACCATCTCCACAACGAATTTTGGTGCACCTCAGACGTGCCCACTATCACAATCATGTTGTCCCTTCATTACCGTAGACTTTCATCAAGCCAACACAAATTTCGATTATGCCTCACACATGCCTCCCATAGACCTACCTTTTCAGACTTCTTCAAAACCTCCCACTCTTCACTACTTGTCTTCCATCTTGACAACTCTTCCTGAGTTCGTTGCCTCAAAATTGCCTCGGACTTGTTCTCCAAATCCCTTACCCAAATGCTTCTATCATGCCTTCCTTTGGTTGTGCGCCCTTGGTCTTATAGGAACTCCAAGGTTCATTTGTGTGAAACGTCATGTCTCTTGGGTGTGTCAGGCCCCTTCACGAACCCACACTCAACTGACTCATCGCGGCCTTTTGTTGACC
>SNQJ01S0071226.1:136867-148996 GCA_010110895.2 Picea sitchensis | reverse complement strand
CATGTCATCCAGCATCTCATTAACTTAAAATATGAAGAGGTGAATAATAAAACACTACCGTAACCATCATAAATAAAGAAAGTCATAAATTTGTACACTGATATTCTTTACTTGTAGTGGTGAGTATCACATAATTTAACTTTTCAATTCATTGTAGAGAGTCCACATCATAACATAACCTTAACTCTGCACTAATGTTGGTTTTAGGATTTTCATAATAAATTACATAATTTATTTGAATTTTTAAATTTCTTAATTGTTCTGCCGTGATCCCTTCTATCTATCATTATTAAATAAATTGGTTATGTGTTCGGTAGAGATAAAATATAAATATTGTAACTAACTAGTAAATCAGGGTGAGAATAGAATTTGAAATCTAATTTTTACATTTCCTTCCATTTACATAACACTTGTTAATGCTTCTATACTCATGAGGACAACACTTAAATTACAATTTTCATCTACTGTATTTAATTAATTTTAAAAAATAAATATATAATTTGAATTATTATAATTTTAACAAGTTATCAAAATATTGGTTAAAAATATTTAAAAAATAGAAATCGAGAGAGCAGCCATTGCACAAGATTAACACACAATAATATAATGTATATTTAATAGACAAATGGAGGTCACATATATAGCATGCAGATCATGACTCCTAGCAATCTAGATCCTAAGAAAGTGGATCTGATTAGCTAAAAATAGTAAACTTAGAAACTCACAATAGTTGAAACTAACTATTACAACAGTAATAGTTAACCTAGAAACTCACGGTTACAACACCTAACTCATAGTTAAAACAGCTGTAAGCATTATCTCTAACACCCTCTCTTAATGCTTACATTACAAATATCACAATCACAAATTACAAAACATAACAAAAGGTTACAACACTAGAACTTTCATTTGTCTGTCTCATCTGGTCTTCCTCAGCACTAAAACTCACTCTGCAATCACACAGCTTCCGCTCTTTCTTCTCCCTCTTCTTCGAGCTTTCCATCGACACATTTAAATTCAAAACGCTTCTGACCATCATTGTAGCACTTGTATACTGGACAATTTGACAACTCGGCTCATCGGGGCTTCCGTGATAAAATGTGCCAATTATTGATGCATTCTATGAACTTGCCTTCATCTGTCGGATTTTTGCTTTCAGCTATCCTTTAGTATATAGAAGAACAGTTTGGATACTGAATATCTTCAACATTCCTTTACACAAGGTGACTTCCAATAAAAACATTGTACTTGAAACTGGGGCTACCAGCTTGCATCAAGATACAAGTTCTTATTTTTACATAAACACTTGAACAATAGCACATTACAAAACAACAAGGTAACCTGTAAATTTTGACTTTGAAGGACCGAAGTACAACAATAATCTTCAGTTTTTAACAGACTTCAACCAGTCATGTGTTTCTTATAGCTCCAAAGAACATGAAGAACAACAAGCTTGAATTATATCACTCTATTACATATTTGGTTCTTCATCATTTGATTACAAATAAAAATCACACTCTCTCACACACATATAATATATCTAACATACATAAACAAAATTTAAACACACCACACATACATATATAAGTAGAAATGCAGGGCAATGACTATTTATGGTGGTTCTTCCTTCATATTTATCCACACAGAGATACCAAATGCTGAAATATTTTCGATGGCCATTTGCTTTGAATGCGGGAGCTCCTTAGTGAGGTAATCGTATTGATCTGAATAATAGACAACAATTCCAAAGGCGATTTCAGCGATATACATTTCACAACGGTTTCAACAAACAGATAGAGAGTAGCTCCTTCTTCTATGTGCACAGCAATGCAACCGGACCTCCTCCACGCAGCAGCAACCAGACCTCCTCCACCCAGCAATGCCAGCAAGATTCTAACCTTGCTCCGATACGAGAATAGAAATCGAGAGAGCAGCCATTGCACAAGATTAACACACAATAATAGAATGTATATTTAATAGACAAATGGAGGTTACATATATAGCATGCAGATCACTCACTCCTAGCAATCTAGATCCTAAGAAAGTGGATTTGATTAGCTAAAAATAGTAAACTTAGAAACTCACAGTTACAACAGTCATAGTTGAAACTAACTATTACAACAGTAATAGTTAACCTAGAAACTCACGGTTACAACAGCTAACTCATAGTTACATCGTACTGATTTGAATAATAGACAACAATTCCAAAAGCGATTTCAGCGATAGACATTTCACAACGGTTTCAACAAACAGATAGAGAGTAGCTCCTTCTTCTATGTGCATAGCAACGCAGCCGGACCTCCTCCACGAAGCAGCAGCCAGACCTCCTCCACCCAACAATGCCAACAAGATTCTAACCTTGCTCTAATACCAAAATAGAAATCGAGAGAGAATCCATTGCACAAGATTAACACACACAATAGAATGTATATTCCTTAATAGATAAATGGAGGTTACATATAGCATGTGATCATCGACTCCTAGCAATCTAGATCCTAAGAAAGTGGATCTCATTAGCTAAAAATAGTAAACTTAGAAACTCACAATTACAAGAGTCATAGTTGAAACTAACTATTACAACAATAATAGTTAACCTAAAAACTCACAATTACAACAACTAACTCACAATTACAAAGGCTAACTCACAGTTACAACAAATGTAAGCATTATCTCTAACAATCCCTTCCTCCTTCCCCCATTACTTTTATAGAGTTATTAGTGACACCTCCTTGCTCTCATTAAATTTGTCTTTATTAAAAAATTTATTTAGGAAAATTCCCACCCGCACACCTTGTCAAATCTCGGATCCCTTAGTTGCAACTCGTAATTTCATTTAATTAATTGAATTAATTTTCCAATTTCCCCCACCCACCTAAACGCCCAAAATGCTCATAGATATCTCTCATTCCCTTACATTCCTCTTAATGATTGGCGTCTTTCTTGAAGCTTAGTTGAGTTCTAATTTGAAAAGTTCTCTATACTAGTTTCTCTCTATGTTCCACATTCCTTTGCATTTAAATTTCCATTTGTTCTAAGTTCTAAGTTAGCAAGTTTTGCACATAGCCAACAATTAAATTTTTGATAAATTATTTCTCCCTTTAATTCTAAATTTGATTTTTTCTTCATCCCCCTTTATTCATTGATTAATTATTTTAGTCCTTATACCCCAATTAGACCTATATTCCAAATTCAACTAGGCTTAGAAAAATTGTTTTTAACGGAAATTTTATAATTATTAAACTTTACTCATGCAACATTTATTTTGAGGCTAATCAGGTCAAAATGAGATATTGTTTCTAGGTACCTAGGTTCATTGACTCACTAGTGTTAAAAACTATGACATGCCCTTCAAGACGCAATCAGACATGCTCCAAGGGTTCCAATCTCCTTCATTCATGTTTCATTTATGACGCCCTTCAAGACACTAAGACTCAGGGGTGCCTCTCGCCTTTTGAATGATTTTGGTAGACGCCAATCCCTTGGAGTCAATACTCCATTAGATCAATTCCTGTGGGAGACTATGGTCTCTAAGGAATAAAGACTCCTACCTATACCTTTAGAATTTTCATGAGCAATTGTCACAGTCTACCCTCACATCATCGTGGATCTCTTGAACTAGGTAATCTTTAACCTACATTTCGATCCATGGTGGGAGTGCTGGTAGGTTGTGGTAGGGATGATGCTACACCTCTCACTCAATTTATTTGGTTGTCATGCGTGACTCCTCTATTCCAAATGTGAGTCTCATCGACAAGCTATCGTCAGCCCGCATCCATCAACAAACATGTCATGATCCATAAACAACATCATATTAGATCATTCATATGTCACACATGCAATAACATAAATACACAAACCATAAATGCTTCTACTCCCTGACTCGATCCGAGTCCAAGGAGGTCCACGATGCCATCAACATCCTCAATCAATACTATTCCCGACACTTAAGAAACCAAAGTACTAGCACCTCGCCTATACATAATAACATAATATAACATCATAAATCAAGCAACTTCATCATCAAAATCCATAAGCAGAGCATAAAATCATAATATGAACTAGATCACTTGCACGCAAGTACCTAAAGAATAAGTCACACTTAAAATGCAAGAGCAGGCTATTACAAAATTGAAGTAAGCATGTAAGAGAAATGATAAGATAGAAACTACCATCAGTATATTCCAACATAGAGGGGCACCCTTTATTACTATGTAGGACGACTTGTTCCTCTCTCAGTCTTATTTTGTAGTTACAAAAGAAGTTGTTGTTTTATTTCTGCAACTCTCTACACAACACACCTAGCAAGAGTTGTTTCCTCAACAACAAAATGACACACATGCATTCTAAACTAGCAATCTGAAGCACCCTTCTTACAAGACTAGTGACGGTTGTTTATAAAACTAACTGAATGACATACTTTATTATGCAACGTTCTTCCTAGTAGCACTGGCAAGCATTGTTTACAAACACAACTAATTGACATACTAACTTGCAAAACATAAATTAAAGGACCGACATAATAGAAGCTAGGCATCCCTCATGTTGAGTGGCGAAGGAAGGGGGGCATGCCCTTTTTGGTGGCCCAATTTTTATTTTGTTATTGGTATCAACAAGTTCAATATTTGTGTTTTAGTTCTCTTTTCATCAATCAAAATTCAATTTTTACTAATTTACTTAAAAATTATTATAATATATGTTTTTCATTACTATAATTTATTTATTATTATTATTTTAATTTTTTGTTTGTTTGCTAGTTTGTTCAGGACCTGCTAATCCATCAAAATCATTCGTGATCTCACTCAGGCCTGAGCCACACCAACCTTTAACATGGTTGATGGTGTCCCTGTGAGGTTTCGAACCGTTGACTTCTACACACGGAGTGCCTTAACAACACACTACATCACCGACCAGTCTCCATAGCTCGGGGACTAAAAAAATTTGAAAGACATGGGGTGGGATTTGATCCAATTATATGTGTGTGTGGTCATGATACCATTTAATATAGTATCTATGGTGCAACCACATGTTTGACCACTACCTCTGGGTGACCCCATGGCTTTAGGTAAAGCCTTCACAAGAAGTGAACATTTCCCGACGGTGAAAAACACCTTTCCATCATTGGATCCAACCCCTTTGAGGAATTTAATTACAACTTTCAAAATACATTATATCTATTATATCCATCTTTTAGTTAAAATTAAAGCTACAAATTTATTTTTCTGAATACATGAATCAATGATAAACATTCATTAATTTGATATTATGATTCTAATCATTTTATTCTTGAAATAATTTTAAAATTGTATTTTGATATATTTTAATTTATAAATTTTAAAAATATTTAATATATCTCAACTTGTAATCTATACTGATTTATTAAATGTTGCGAGATATGGTGATTGTCTAAGAAGTTTGCTTTTCAATCTCATGAAAGTATTGTTTAACTTTGTATACCCATGTGTTGCTCACAAGTTTAAAGGGGATTAATGCATAGCGCAACTAGTGTCCATTCCACCAAAATGAAATTAACCGAACAATTCGTGAATGGATCACTTGATTTTATGTATATCCATGTGGTATCCAAAAGTTTAAATTCGATTGATGCATAATACAACTAATGTGGAACGTTCCACTCACATTGAAAGTTCGGTTTTTTCACCATAATTTCTTGTGAATAATTTTTCGAGATCCATTCAAGGTGTTTTCTAGCTGAATATTATTGGTTGTCTTCATGATAAGGTGTGATTGAAATAATTCTTAAGCAATTTAATCACAAGAGCGGTAATAATCCACAATTACATGGAAATTGACATGTAACCACATTTAGATTTAATAGAGATGAAAGGCTTTCGAGGATGGATATTTAAACAAAACCAACCAGATATTCAAGATATAGTTATTAATACTATTGGTACAACACCATAGTGGAGACCTTACAATATAAACATTCACTTATCGTGCTGCAACGTAGGAGAAGAGTGGCCCTGAGAAGTTTTCATTATATGTTGCACTGGTGGGGTGGCACAAACATCCCAAGTTCCTGAAGCCAAAGCCACCCACCATATCAGATTGAAGATATGAAACAAAACAAGCGAGCATTGTTGAAAGATTTAGATGCCACCAGGAATAACATTTTCCAGGCGACAATCCACATTACTACAAAACTACTAAGAGAAAAATAAAGGTTACTGCAAAAATTTTCACATTGCTTAGCCCTGTATAGTGTTGAACAGTCAAATTTTCAAGAAGAGGGCATTTTGATACAAAATGGTCAAGTATATCATCATTTGTATAGATGAATGATAAGGAATAGGTCACAAGGTGTTTGAAACCACTGAAGTAAGGGGTAGTCGTATAAAGAAAAACCACTTGAGATTCAATAATGTTAGGCATTCGCAAGAAAATAGAGAAGTTGGAACATCCAAGAAACTGCCAGTCAAAATATTGTTGAGAGTAATTTGTTTCACTCTTTTCGAAGATGTGCATTGAACCCATTTCTAAAAACATTTACCAATGTTCTCTCTGTCAATATCACCCATGGAAACTGAAAGTTCAAAACTTTCAAGCTGAGTAGAATGAAAGAACATGACACTATTAATTGCATGTTTTGTTGTTTCTCCTTCAACAAAACATTCGCTGGTAAATTTGAGATGGGTTAATAAAGTGCAGAGGTATCGCCATCTACTAGATAACACAGAACAACGCGTTGCATCTCTTAAAGAGAGTTTTGAAAGAACGTCAAAGGAGAGTAAGTTGTCTGGCAAAGCACTCAGTCTGTTACTTTCCATTGATGTAGTTTTCAGAGGTGAAACAGGATGAAAATGTAAAGCAGGATATAACACCTAATGAAGAGGAGCATGGGCATGTGTTGTCATTCCCAGAAGCAATATTTACTAGGAGTAGGCTAACTCGGGAGCAATCTTCCCCAAATCTCAGCATTATGCTTGAATTCAAATGTCCTACTAAGAAATTATCAAGCATAGACGACTTACCATGAAGCTCGCTCCACGCTCTGGTCGAATGAAGGGTGAATGAAGCGTTGGTGTGGCTTACCATGAAGCTAGCTCCAAGCTCTGGTTGAATGAAGGGTGAATGAAGCGTTGGTGTGTATGCTACGCTGGAGGATGCAGGGTTGAAGGCGTGAATGTTTGGTGGTGAATTAACGCAGGGAGTTAATAGTTCATAATGGACAGAGATTTAATTGGCAGGTGCAAGATATGAAAACTTCCATCGCGTACGTCTCCAGCCCATCTGCATCAGCCATGAATGAACCCCTTCACTCACGTACGGTGAAGCGATGCGGCTGGTAGTGTACTCTACTTGATAGAGGCTCTAGGGGATAGTGCACACGCCGGGGGTCGTCGGAAAAGGACCGCCGTAAAGCTACTCGGGAGGGAAGATTGCTCCCGAGTTAGCCTACTCCTTATAACGCATTACTGAAAAACGAGAAATTATTTTTTTTAAAAAGGGATCACATTAATGACACAAGGGAAGGAGAAAAAATTACGCCAGGCTCATAAAGGGATCACCGAATGACACCTGTAAACGGAATAAATCCACGCACTGATTGAACTCCTTCCCAAGTCCGCTCTCAACTTAAGGGTATCTACCAACGGGATTATCAAGCCGACAAGACTCTACGCCTCGGATATTGGTGAAATCAGACGCTGAGTAATTCGACGCACTACGTGGCACTTCGCCACACCGGCTATAAGCTCCTGGCCTTACTCTGCCACTCAGTCTCCTTTCATATTCTTAAAATTTGTTTTTCCCACGGATAAGTAGTATGAGTATCATTAATTTTTATTGAAATAAGCACTGGGACAGCTCTATCTCATGACAGTTCATTGTCCATAACAGGTGCAGGGAACGCAGAGCATAAAAAACGCACCAACTCAAGGAAGGGGCGCAACAACAGGCGCCGACGTGAGAGCCACATGCATAGCCAAGGGAAATGAACACAGACGGACTTGGATAACGCTGAGGGTGCGAAGGCAAACGCAGAGGCACAGTCGACCAATGAATTCCACAAATTATCAATATTTATCTTCAACAAAATGAGGGAAGGACGTAAATGTAAAGGAAGCGTCGAGTTAAAGTCCAAGGTTCGCTGGAAGTTGAAAAGAATGGCTGAGATAAAAGACCAAAAAAAAATTTCGCTGGCAAGGGAAATGAGTTTGCAGAGTTAATATACCAAATTCCAGTGCGATTTTGCAGCTTCCCTTTCATAGAAGGAGTACGATCTAGAACTTGAGTGATACACTGGATTTTTCCTTTGCACGATAAAAGACTACCTAACCTATTATTGCTAGACAGTTTTATTAAATAATGACAAGGGGGTTTACCAGTAGTGCTGATCTGCAATAGTTGAGTTAGGCGGAACATGATTAAGAGAGAAAGAGGTCGAGGGCTCGACAACGTGTGGAGGGAGATAGCATTCCCTCGCATCTCAATAATGGTGTATTGATTCGAGTCATGAGTGGAGAGGATCAATCGATTCATAATACTTGTGCTTAGAGATTAATAAAAACACTAATGGAGCTCAAGCCAGAAGTAGTCGTGCGAGAGGCGAGTTGCTTACTCGAATTTAAACTAAAATAACATGGGTCGGATAACCCATCAATGAATTTATGACTATTTACACTATCATTTTAAACAACTTCTCATTGAATCTGTATGGACAATTACATTCCTAAAAACTGAAATTAATTCTTATACAATCAACATCCCAACATATCGTCCATAAGTAGAAATGGTTCTTTTCTTCAATAAAAAAATTTAAACATAAATTTATAATAAGCATTCAAATACAATTTCTGTAACAGTTCAGACACAAAGTATCTCATTGCACAAATATTCAATCATATTAAAAATTTAACTAGGATCATAATAAGCGATCAACTTCAACTACAATGGAAAATCAGACGCAAGAATCTTATTGCAAAAATATTCAACCGAGGGCTAGAACCATACAAACATAACATTAAATCGTAATACACTTAACATCTTTAGCAAGAATACTGTAACCGACGATGGCTCGCTGAGGTCCTTCGGTTGCTGACGATCCTCCTCTCTCCCGCTTGTTAATCGTTGAGACCTCATCGGTACCTCCCAACCAACGCTACGAATACTCTTCTTCTCCCTGATCCCCCCGAACCGTAAAGGGGCCACGCACACAAAACCAGAGAAAATCTAGCTCCCAACTCGCCTTACAAGGCCGAGCTACCACTCTCTAATCAAGCTGGGCATCCCAACTCCCATAAGAAAAATTAGTCAATAAAAATATCAACAGCTTAACCTTACGCCTACCAGACGTGATCCCTTCCTCCTTCCTCCATTACTTTTATAGAGATCCTCTTAGTGACACTTCCCTTTGTTCATTAAATTTGTTTTATTAAAAATTTATTTAGGAAAAATTATCCCCCGTACACTTATCACCCGATCCATTAGTTGCACTAGAATTTCATTTAATTAATTGAATTAATTTGTCCATTTCCCTCACCCACCTAAAAGCTTTCCTAAAAGCGCTCATAGATGTCCCTTTATTCCCTCACATTCCCTTAATGACTCACGCCTTTCTTAAAGCTTAGTTGAGTTTTAATTTGGAAAGTTCTCTAGACTAGTTTCTCTTCTATGTTCCACATTCTTTTTGTATTTAAATTTCCCCATTTGTTCTAAGTTCTAAGTTAGCAAGTTTTGCACATAGCCAACAATTAAATTTTTGATAAATTATTTCTCCTTTAATTTTTAAATTTGATTTTTCTTCATCCCCCCTTTATTCATTGATTGATTATTTTAGTCCCTATACCCCAATTAGACCTATGCTCTAATTTCAACTAGGCTTAGCAAAATTGTTTTTAAGAGAAATTTTATAATTATTAAACTTTACTCATGCAACATTTATTTTAAGGCTGACCAAGTCAAAATGAGATATTGTTTTCTAGGTACCTAGGTTCATTGACTCACCAGTGTTAAAAACCACGACGTGCCCTTCAAGATGCACTGCATGCTCCAAGGGTTCCAATCTCCTTCATTCATGTTTCATTTATGCGACGTGCCCTTCAAGATGCACTACGTGCTCTAGGGGTGACACTCGCCTTTTGAATGATTTTGGTAGACGTTCATCCCTTGGAGTCAATACTCTGTCAGACGACCTTGTGGGAGACTAAGGGTCTCTAAGGAATAAAGACCTTGCCTTGTTGTGCGCCCTTTAGAATTTTCGTGAGCGACTGTCACAGTCTTCCCTCACATCATCGTGGATCTCTCGAACTAGGTAATGGTTAACCTGCAGTTCAAGCCACGACGAGAGTGTTAGTAGGTTGTGGCAAGGCTACTTCCATGCCTCTCCCTCAATATCTTTGATTGTCATGCATGGCCCCTCTATTTCAAATGTGAGTATGAATAGCAAGCTATCGTCATCCTGCATCCATCAACAAACATGTCAGCGATCCATAAACAACATCATATTATATCATTCATATGTCACACATGCAATAACAAAAATACACAAACCATAAACGGTCCACTCCCTAACTCGATCTGGAGTCCAAGGAGGTCCATTGATGCTATCAACATCCTCAATCTATTAATATTCCTGCACACTCAGAAGAAACCTGTCAATAACACATGTCTATACATAATAACATAACATAACATCATAAATCACAATCTCATCATCAAAATCCATAAGGGAAGCAATCACTCATATAATGAATCGGATCACTTGTACGCAAGTATCCTTAAAGAATAAGTCACATCAGAAATGCGCACAAGAGCAAGGTGTTACAAAAATGAAGCAAGCATGTAAGAGAAATGATAAGATAGAAACTACCATCAGTCTATTCCAACATAGAGGGGCGCCCTTTATTACTATGTAGGACGACTTGTTCCTCTGTCTTATTTTGCAGTTACAAAAGAAGTTGTTGTTTTATTTCTGCAACTCTCTACCCAACAACACTGGCAAGAGTTGTTTCCTCAGCAACAAAATGACACACATGCATTCTAAACTAGCAATCTGAAGCACCTTTCTTACAAGACTAGTGATGGTTGTTTATAAAAATAACTGAATGACATACTTTATTATGCAACGTTCTTCCCAGTAGCACTGACAAGTGTTGTTTACAAACAGAACTAATTGACATACTAACTTGCAAACATAAATTAAAGGATCAATTACAATAGAAGCTAGGCATCCTCATGCTGAGTGGCGAAGGAAGGGGGCATGCCCTTTTTGGTGGCCCAATTTTTATTTTGTTATTGGTATCAACAAGTTCAATATTTGTGTTTTAGTTTTCTTTTCATCAATCAAAATTCAATTTTTACTAATTTAATTTAAAAAATTATTATAATATATGTTTTTCATTACTATAATTTATTTATTATTATTATTTTAATTTTTTTGTTTGTTTGCTAGTTTGTCCGTGACCTGCTAATCCATCAAAATCACTCAAGGATCTCACCTAGCCTGAGCCACACCAACCCTTAACATGGTTGTATTTTTTTGTGTTCTTAGAGGTTTCGAACCGTTGACTTCACATCACGGAGTGCCTTAACAACACACTACATCACCGACTGTTCTACAGCTCAGGGACTAGAAATTTGAAGGACATGGGGGTGGGCTTTGATCCACTTATATGTGCAGGGTCATGATACCATTTAATATAGTATCTATGGATGCAACCACATGTTTGACCGCTACCTCAAGGTGCCCCCATGGCTTTAGATAAAGCCTTCACGGGAAGTGAACATTTCCCAACAGTGAAAAACACCTTGCTTTCCACCATTGGATCCAACCCCTTTGAAGAATTTAATTACAACTTTCAAAATACATTATATCTATTATATCCATCTTTTAGTTAAAATTAAAGCTACAAATTTATTTTTATGAATATGTGAATCAATGATAAACATTCATTAATTTGATATTATGATTCTAATCATTTTATTCTTGAAAAATAATTTTAAAATTGTATTTTGATATATTTTAATTTATAAATTTTTAAAAATATTTTAATATATCTCAACTTGTAATCTTTAAAAAACTTATTTTCAAAGTTGTATTTTAATGTCTTTAAAATGATATTCTTAGATACTGATTTATTAAATGTTGCGAGATATGGTGATTGCCTG
>SNQJ01S0071226.1:105968-125720 GCA_010110895.2 Picea sitchensis | reverse complement strand
CAAACTAAGTTTTCCTTACAACTTTTTACACAAAACTATAAAACTTACAACTATAAAGTCGACCATACTTGCCTATACAAAATACTATTTTGTAAAACATAAAAGCCAATCGTGGGCTTCTTGCTCGACATCTTCATGGATTTCCAGATATGGAAATTCTTGTATTCTATCTCCCCTTATATTTGTAGCATTGTATCATACTCCTTAATAGCTGTTATGACAGACCCATTAGAGACTTTTGTAAGAGAAGTCATAGAGTGAGATTTCCTTGCTAGACCCAGAATCAATTGGTATTGCATGTTATGGTCTGCAATGAGATTTTTCATTTGATTTCCCTGGATGGACACTATTGCTTCCAATTTATCATTCCTAACTAATTGAACTTCAAGTTGAGAAGAATTTTTGTTATTGCTTGATGGGAAATTGCTACACGTAAATCCTTAGTTTGGCAAGCAATCCTCTCTTGAACATTATGAAGATTTGTAATTTTAGAAGGATCATAGCCATTGATGTGACAATGAACATCCATGGTAGATGGATTCAAGCTAACCAAACCAGAGCCATGTAAAACATCGGTTGGAGACCACCTATTGACTCTGAGACAATATGAGTCGAAACCCACTAGAAAGTGTATGCTAGACCCATAACTATGAGATGGAGAAAAGATGGATGTCAGAGTGAATGGATTTATTACTAGGATGATTGCGATATAACTCCACCAAAATGTCGAGAACGAACAAGATCTCATCTTTGCTAAGCAAACCCATCCTATTAGGCTTTAAATCACTCACTTGACCGAGCTTGATGGTATGAATGGATAGTATGGGTGGAGGGTATGTTTTTATGGCCCATCTCATATAAATTAAAGAGATGCACCACTTGTCCTTCATTCAAAATGGCATGTCAATTCTAATGTTTGACTTGAACAATTTCATGGTGTAGGGTCCCTATTTTGACATATTTGGTACAGTCTTCACGATCTTGTTTTAACCATTTACCCATCTTATTACCTCATGATGATATATATATTTTACCATTTTGTCTTCAAAATGCATTTTTGACTTGACAAAGGTAATTATTATAACCTAAGTATTGCATTTTCGTTGTTTAATGGATAATATATGTTTAATTGCTAAAGTTGATGAGGTTACTAGAATGTTCTTGTAGTAGGTTGAACAAGATCATGTAACTACCTCGATGGTTAAGATGGTTAACATGGTTAGAATGTTCTTGTAGTAGCTGATTCGAAGATGTGGGTTTTGTAGAGAAACATGTACATATGGATACATGTTGTCCAAATTAGACATAACTCCAACAACAAAAAACATTATTCATGGTCAACACTCCAACTGAATCCTGTAGCATGTGAGTATATTGCGATTTCATACCTTTGGTCATGAAATTGTAACAAGATGACCAAATCTGTAATTTTGTTTGCTAATTAATTTGTCTGAATCTAATATTGTAATTCCATGGTTATCTTTATTAGGTTTGGTATGGGATTGAATGCCTAGAATTACTGTTATGGTTAAAATGTAATTAAAAAAGTGTTGAAGGCATTCATGCCTATATAGAGATTGATAGCAGCAATAAGAGGGAGCAAGATCGAGACTCTCTTTCAATACATGTAATTTGTTTTATTATGAAATACAAGACAAGCTTATGCGTGCTCATCTTCTAAATCTCTGAATTTGTAGGTGTCTATTGGGCGTACTTCTGGGAGAAGGTAGGACCCCCTTCATCTTAGAAGTAGCACCCTAGTTAGTTTTATTTATGTATTAGAATATTTGTCCCTAATTCTTCACTGGTTAGCAACTGCTCATGATAGAAATCTTGTCTGCATTTATTAGTTTCTCATTTCAATTGTTTATACTTTTTAATTGAGGGTTGTCAATGTAACTTATGGAGCGACTCCAATAGAGTATTATTGAATCCAAAAATCTGCATTTAACCTGCAATTCTACATTAGAATATTCACTGTTAGATGAACAATCAATTCCTGAAAGTTATGTTTTGTAGTGGATAAGATAATGGTGTGTTAATTGAGAAGTTTTTAGACACTTTGAGGTTAGTTATGGATATATTGTTCTTGGTACTTCATAAGTTTACAAATCGAGATTCATGATTAATGTATCTGAAATTTAGCTATATAATTCACTTGACACATGGGATGAAAGCTAAGGTAGGAGCCCCCATTTTGGCTTAACATTCTACAATCATACTCCTTCGTTTTCCATGTAGACTTCTTGGATGTTGAGAGATCTAAGGATTCGATATAACTCAACAAATATGAAACTCTTCACTAGCCCTAGATTGTGAAGATTAATATAGAGATTTCTGGTATGCTACTAGATTGAGTTTTTCATTTGTAGAATAATAAATGAAGAGTGGCTAATAATTATAAGGGATCTAATCTCCTTTAATTTGAGGATGTTCATCCCTTGGTATAAGGTCAAGGCTCTTTCTTGATTGTTTGTAGATTTACCTAAACCCCAAGTGTACATTAGTTCACATTTTACCCCGTGATGGGAAAAAGTTAGAATGAATGTATTTTTAAATATTTTGTGAAGTCAAAAGTAGCTTCAAAAACCCCAAAACCTTAAAACTCATAGCAAATCAACTATGATTTACACCCGGATCAATCCCATAGATCATCTGCGATAAGGTAATAGCGTGCTTGATCACAACGAGGATAGCAAATCACAACGAGAAGACTTGGTTGACTATTGTTTAAAAGTAATAAATACCACATTATTAGTCCCTTCCATGGGACTATATCAATGAGTTTGTTTTTGATGTGAAATTAATTTTCCTTTTACCATAAATTTGTGTATGAAATCTAATGTTTAACATATGAAAACAAATATATATTTTTGGATATAATAAAAATATTTATGTTTCTTAATTCTAATTGGTTGATAGAATTGAAGTGTTATTGCTCTAGTTATTTACACAAGGAAACCCATGTTTTTCTAAGGAGTGGTATTTAATGTTTAAAGACAATAGATGTCTATAAAATTAACCCACTAACTGATTATATTTACATAATTTGTCCATTTTTAAAGTTTAAATGTAGGGCTTAAAAGTTACAGGCCAACCAACGCTTTCCATTAAATATATGGAAGTGGGGTATTTTTTTGATTTGTTTTATCGCAGTGCGGTATTCTTTTGATTAATCTAATGGAAGAGAGGTATTCTTTTGATTAATTTAATGGAAGAGCGGTATTCTTTTGGTTAATTTAATGGAAGTGTCGTACTTCGTCTCGGAAAACTAGCCCGGAGCATTTCTCAAGGTTTCTTCCATTTACGTTTAGCCTGCAGTGTTACGTTTGAATTTCTTGACAAAATTTGTCCATTTGTAAAGTCTGAATGTAGGGCTTAAATGTCACGGGCCAAACAATGCTTTTGATTAAACATATCAAAGCACGGTATTTTCTGATTTGTTTCATAGAAGTGCGGTATTCTTTCCATTAATATAATGGAAGAGCGGTATTCTTTTGATTACTTTAATAAAAGTGTCGTACTTTGTTCTGGAAAACTAGCGCGCCTGTAGTGTTACGTTTAGCCTGCAGTGTTACGTTCCTACTTTATTCTCGAATTTGAGGAATTGCACCGACACCTTACTTTCTAAAAGAATTACTAAGTAAAATTTAGTAGAACAATTGTTATTATGAGTTGAAGATTTAAACTTTATAATATTTTTAATATTTAAAATTTCTTATCACACACTTTCAATTATTCACACATAACCAATTATTTTTGTTCATATTATATTTTTGGGTAAATAAAACATTCTATAAAAATACACAGTGTTACAAAAAAATTTCTTGGAAGAAGAGAGTTCAAGGAGCCTAACTAAACCATTTTTTTCGAAATAATCTAAACAACTTGACTATGACACTGTCCAACACTAATCACAAAAGAATTCTTTAAAAAAAAAACATACATTTAAGCCTTGTAAAGACAAAATTTTACAATTGATTGAAAAATAGATAGACTGACATAAAAGCAAAGTGAAATAGAAACTAGTGGCTTCCAACATGAAACAATGAAATGGAAACACATTTTCCCCCTTCCCGATAAGTCTACTAGAGCTATATTAGATTCTTCTCCCCTCCACCTTCATGGGTGCTGATGAAACAAGACCATTGGGAAGATACAAGTTGGTATTCAGATATAGTTCACAGTGTTTTGTTTATGTTCACCATGGTTCTCTGAATTTGGGACTTTCTTTCGATGCTTGCTGCAATATATTCCTTATTGTACCAAAACATCTCTATAAGATGCTGGAATTTTGCATCTCTGCCAGTAGTTTGGCTAGTATGTTTCACAAGTGCCCCATTTTATTCACAAAGGACCTCATTAATCACAGATTCTTTTCTATCATTTACAACATTTTCCAAATCCTCCAACCCCTTTATAGTTACCTCAGAACATAGTTCTCTAGAGTTTGTGATAAAACTAGAGATATATTTGGAGAAATTCATGAGAAGAAGTATCTATGGCTGAACCTTTACCTTTGTATTGCTCAATTGGAGTTCTGGAGTTCTGATCACATGAATTAAACAAATTTAAGTACAAAATTTTTCCTGCATATATGTTCAATTTTTGGGGATACATCTAACTAGAGGACATGTGGAACGACCCAAAATGCACCAATATCAAACAACACTACATGTAACATAATAAATCATAAATAATACATTTAATAATGTAACAACATAATAATCACATTTACAAATCATTTATCACCATTGTATTTATCATTGTATTTATAAACTTTGAATGATATAGATCCAAGTCTTAAGATAAATAATCTAAGAATAGGTCAATTGCAAATGAGCATCATTACTCAAGGCAATATTCCACTAGTATTCGCATCCAAGTATTGCACGAAGGAATAAAGATCAACCATGGGAATGTTTCTCTCTAAATTAGAATTATTTGCATTCTCCATAATACTCAATGGCACAACAACCAACCCGAGTTGTGCCTCATTGGGACCAAGCAAAGAGTTTATTTTCAATGGTGCAAGGAGAAGAGCTTGACAACTTGTAGTGAATGAGTATCCTTGTTAATTATGTGTTTTCTTTTATTTACTCATTATCTTATGTTTAATTGCCTCATGGTGGCCTTGATTGACCTAGCTGTTGGATTACTGAGAGGTGGGGTGAATCAGTAATAGAGAAATTTAATCCTTTTAAACCATATAATCTAAGTGTTATATCAATGAAGCATTATCATCCAATAATTGCAGAGTAAATAAGCAATGAACAAATGAACAATCATACAGATACACAGTACACCAGTGTTTTATGTGGAAACCCAAAGCGGGAGAAAACCATGAAATGATTTTTCTTATATGTCTTGAAGAATTACATTCATTGGAAGCACCAACTTCCTTTGTTTTCCACCTGCAACTAGAAGGAGGCTTCAACCCCCTAGTTTCTCAGGCTAGAACCTAAGGGAAGATCCAACTCCCCAATTCTATGGATACAACCAGAAGGAGGCTACAACCCCTTGTTCTCTAGCTACAACCGGAAGGTGGCTACAACCACTTGTCCTTGCCCCACCCTGCCTCCCTGAAGTAGAAGTAGAATGATGGAACCACCGTCACACTATCACTGTGAGATATACTGTTGTAAACCTGTACCAATAAATCTGAGATCGAACCATGCATCAACCATGCATCCTTTGTACCAATAAATCTGAACCATGCATCAACCATGCATCGAGCACGTACCCTCAACCTATACCATAAACAAGTGCATCAACCATGCACCAACGTACCAAAGAGACACGTAATCAACTGTACCATAAACAAGTGCATCAGCCATGCCAACGTACCGCAAACAACACAGCCAATCAGCACGTACCATAAACAAGTGCATCCAACCATGCCAAGAGTATGTACCAATCATGTGTCAACTCTTGATCGCTATGACTCATCAATATGTACCAACATCATCAACTATACACCTCTTGCATGTACCAACTCATGATACTTGTCTCAACCATGTACTCAACATGTGCCTCAACCAAAGCCCTCATCAATTTCATCATCAAATTTGATTTGTACCTCTGTAATAGAACAGTGTGCTTGGTCCCGCATTCACGCAAAACCCTTCCTTAACTTTAACAACAAGGAGACTAGAATTTTCATCAAACTTTTCTTTGGTCTCACATGCCTAGTTTTGGATTAGTCAACAGCAACCCTAACTTGAAGTAATCATGAACTTTGAACATGTAATGTATAAGATATGAAAGCCCGTGCACAATGTTCTTCGGTGTGTTTATGCAATTCCTCAAGGTGTCACTATTTGGAACCTCTCATAAAACGAGTTATGTAAAGGAAATGACATACCTTGTTGAATTACGGCTTTTTCTAGAGAGGCGACCTTGTACATGTGCCCAAATGGAATATTTGTTGAATTGATCCTAAAATATTACAAATAATACTAAGCTTTGTGCCTAACCAACACATTTTCCTCACTAGAAATTTGGATATGTTATGAATAAGTTATGACATTTTTACTTGGCTTACCCGTTTTAGACTGGTTTCGGACTAGCCACAAACCCAATTTACCATGGAGTGTAACTCACAAAATTACAATGATCCATAAGATGAATTTGTTACCAAAGATACTTGGATATGTTTTTCTCAATGGAATATCAATTTCCGGTCTTAATCATTATAGAAAAAAGTTATACTTGAAAATGGTGGAGATGACCCGTAAATAACATAGCTTAGAAAGCACCATCAAAATTTATCCTTCATTTTGGCCTTCTTTTCTTCACCTTGCCTCGAGAATTTAGAGTTAGATATCCTTAGTTTACCCACTCGGACACCTATAGATATTCAATATGCTCAAGTGTGATTAAAATGAGAGAACCTTGCCTCTTATTTATACTCTCAAGTAGCTTCCATAAAAAACTTATCTACGAGTCACTTGGCCCCACTTTCCTTATTTTAGGGTTAACCCACTTCTAATTCTCCATTAATTTATTATTGAAACTTAAAATTTATTTTGTATTCACTTTGAATTATAATACATAATTGCTTGCTACTTTATTATTTACCTTTAAAATCTCTTAAACCACTTTTACTACTTTTGACCTTTTGGGGCTTCTAGATGACATATGGGGTCCTCAACCCGTCAAGGCCATAACTCTCAAACCGTGAGGAGTTATGTGAGATTCCAAATACCAACCAATCGAATGACATTTACTATCCATATATAATATTATTACCTTCAAATATGGCAAAAATCATACGTTATCCATCAAACAAACTTGGGTCCATTACCCAAACTGGGTTCTCCAACTTCACAATTAAAGCAACTTCTATAGCAGGTAGAGAAGAGTTATGTGACATTCTACATACCGCGAAGGAAATGGAATGCAAAGAAATATCCATCTAGGATAGTTTCCTTTTGACAAATTCATTTTCCTTCATCTCATTATTCCCACTTAATTAAGCATGGGTTCTCTTACTCATAAAACTTCTACTCCCCTTGAGGGATTTCACCATAAAGGGGACCACTTTGGAGTTCATTCATATTTACTACTTGTCAACCATGACAAAAATAATGAGTCATATTTACATCAAACAATCTTGGTCACCACCCAAACTAGCATTATACGGGTCTTTCTTAGGGGTTGACATCAATGACAACCAACCTTAATCAACTGCTTAGCTTCTACCTACCATAGGGAGTTTGTGATTCCATAATAGCCCAATAAAATTCCAAATACAATCCTATCAACAATTTTACCTAGTTACCATTGATTTCAATGTTGTTACCACCGAGTTTGGATAGAAATTTGAAGGTGGTTCCTATGAAATTCCCTTGGAAGTTCATTTTGAAGTCTCCCATGATGTAATGGGCATGATTTTGACGTAACTATGGAGGAAATTTATATTTCTAAATATGATTGTGTGGAGTGAATATCAACAAGAAACTACTTAGCTACATTGTTAGTGACATTGCTCGAAAGGCCATGGTTATTGCATTGTAATCTTGGTGCGTCTACAACCCAATATGGATAATACATGTAACATAAAATAAAAACACTGAAGCCAAATGAAAAATGGAGGCACTATAAAATGAAACAACAACAACAACAACAACAATAATAATAGTGTTCAAACCAACATAGATCTATCTTAACTTTGATGTTTTAAGCACCATGAACTTTGTATGCGGATTTTTTTAATCCCTCAAATTAGTTCTTAATAGATCTGGGGTAAAGATGGACTTGTGTTGGTTAGAAAATATGGTTTTAGATTTCATTCATATAAAACCAAGAATAGATAATCAACACATGATAAAATAAATATAGTCAAACACACAAAAGAACAAGAACATTGATGTATAGTGCATAACCTTCTCGGGAATAAACTCAACTCTTAAAAATAGATCAATTCATATCTTACATCATCCTCAAGTGATTAAAAATTAGGAAAATTCTCAAATATATGGAGGAGAGGGGTTTAGTTAGTTTACCCCAAACCCATAAATGTGGGACCACAAAACCTGACTAATAACCACTAATGTGATTCCAAGGCCCACCCAAAAACAACTAATGTGGGCTATAACTACCAAGACCACAAGTCAATATTACATCAAATATGTAGCTTATACCCCCTTGAACTTGACTTGGGGACAAAAATAAGTAAAGTTGACAAATAATGTTTGATGAATTTGATGAAGTGAAAATTGCATCCCAACAAGCCCCTTTAATTTGTACTTAGGAAGTGATACAAAAAATTACCAACAATGAATACTACAACCTAACCCCGATGAGGTGAAAATAAGCTCTTAATGGAGAATCCATCACCTCCAAAACACCTTCACATTATCCTCTTTAAAAATTAGTTAATAAAACATGAACAATCAGAGCGGGATACCAAACTCTTTACACATTGTCAAAGAAAATTATACATAGTAGATGACAAAGAAGCATGCTAAAGCTAAGAGTGATTAGATGAATTTGAAGATAAATGTCAAAAATCAACAAGAATGCTCCAATCACTCAAACCAATACATTGACCATGTGCTCATGATGGTCAAAATACCGACTACTACTACAAATTCCACATGCAAGAAGATGGTATTCTCATCATGTACCACATGATAGAAAAGAAATAATCAAATGTTATCATCGAAAAACATTCAACAAGTATTTATATGTTGGATTAGGGGGGTGAATTAGTAATAAATGATTTAAAACCTTTTCAAACCCATATAATCTAATTGTTATATCGATGTAGCATTATGATCCAATAATTCTTGAGTAAATAAACAATGAACAAATGAAATGATCATACACATACATAGTACACTAGTGTTTTCATTGGAAATCCAAGCGGCGGGAAAATACGTAATGATTTTCTTATATATGTCTTGAAGAACACACACATTCATTGGAAGCACCAACTTCCTTTGTTTTCCGACTACAAGCGGAAGGCTCCAACCCCTAGTTTCTCGGGGCTACAACCTGAGGGAAGCTAAAACTCACCAATTCTCTAGCCTTACCACAATGGAATGAGGCTACAACCCCTAAGTTCTTTGGCTACAATGGAGGTGGATACAACCATATCCTTGCCCCATCCAACCACTTTCTGAAATATAAATTTAAATATAAAACAACCTATCAAATCAGCGAGATCCAATCACATGCTTGTCAACACAATAGCGATAGCCTATAACAACTGTACCAATCAACCTACACCAAACAACACAGTACCCGATAACTTGAGACCAATAATTTGAACCAACATGTACCATGCATCAACCTTGAATCGTCAAGATGTACCAACATCATCAACTATAAAACCTCATGTATGTGCCAACTCATCAAATACTTGCCTCAACCATGTACCCAACATGTACCTCAACCATATACCAAGACATACACCAATATAACGAACAAAAGTTATCTAACAATTCGTCACTCTATCCATAAAACAAATACCATAAACCCTTACATCAAACCATGTGCCACAACCTCCTTTGTTATCTAGCCTCAAGCTAAACCAACAACTTCAACAACACATCACAGCAGCGAAAGACCCGATACCATATGCCAAGTACCAACAACAAAATGCCAACTATATCCCTCAACAAGTCTAATATATGCAATAATACTGAACATCAATACCATCTCAGGAGCTAAACCCTAGCTCACAAAACATCACCTCATACAATATGTGCCATATCTCTCGCTAAATGAATGATAGCCATGTTTCTATCGCGATTTTTTCTCCGTACTTTTTATGTTGTGATTTTTCTGTAGCACTTTTTTCTCTTGGACTTTTGCCCTTTATTTTTAGGTGATTTTTTTTAAAGCTTTTTTAATTTTTAAGTAAGCACTTTTTTCTACTGCGATTTTTACTGTAGCGATTTTTGGCGATTTTTCTGCGCACTTTTTCTGCCACATTTTTCTTCCCACACTTTTGTTGTTGCACTTTTCTTTCCACACTTTTCGCACTTTTTACGTGGCACTTTTCTTGTAGCACTTTTCTTGTGCAGCACTTTTCTGTAGCACTTTTCTCTATCAATAACACCTTAAAATAACCTTTCATAAAATAGATATTCAATAGGTTCATGTGTGATTAAATGAGAGGAGAGCCTTGCCTCTTATTTATGCTTTGTAGCAGCATCCACTTTCCTAATTTTGAGGTTATCCATTAACTAATATTTCTTTTAAACACTTTGACTACTTTGACCTTTTGGGGCTTCTAGATGACTCATGGGGGTTATCCAACTCACATGGCCATAACCATAGCAGGTGTTGAGGAGTTATGTGTCGTTCCACATACCTTTGGAAATGGCATGACCGCGTTACTATCCATATAGAATAGTCTTACCTACAAATATATCAAAGGGTAAAATCTTGAAGATGGGTAACACTTTCGTGACAACGCTTCCCCATTTCACCAACACTTTTGATCAAGAGGCTCTAAATGGATTCATCTCTGCAATCACTTATGATCCAACTCTATGTTTATCCGCTACCTGGAAACAAAATCTTTCATTCTGCGAGTGGATGCGTGTCGGTCACATTCCGGCCGCAGTGAGAGAGTGGTTTCTCTCAACGTTTCAGGCATGGGATTAGAAGGTATAATCTCTCCCTTCTCGAAAATCTCTCCTTTCTTAGAATACTTGACCTTTCTAATAAAAAATTTCATGGTTCCATCCCCTATCAATTGGGAAATTTGTTTAGGTTAAAGAAGATTTACTTTTATAAGAATCAGCTCCAAGATTATATTCCAACCACTCTCGGTGGTTGTCGTAGTTTAATATCCTTATCTATTGCCGCTAACAATCTCAAAGGAAACATTCCCAAAGATCTATGCGTTCTCCCCAACTTATACTTCATTAACTTAGGAGAAACAATTTGATAGGTACAATCCTGACCTGCTTGGGAAATATATCCTTTTTGGGCTCCCTATAGTTGTATAGCAACAACTTTCACAGGAGTATTCCTTCCGAATTGGGCATGCTAAGCCATGCGACAGTTATATTCCTCTCTGTAAACCATCTCTCAGGACAAATTCCATATTCCTTGTCTAACTACACCAGTCTTCAAGAATTGGATATAGGTGAAAACCAGTTAACTGGTCACATTCCCACAGAGTTGTGTAGCAAGAAAAACCCCTTAACAGGTCTCTATATGGGAAGTAATCAGTTGAGTGGCAACATTCCTGCTTCCCTCATCAATTGTACGAACCTTCAAGTCATGGCCTTATCCTATAACCAGCTCAACGGAGTAGTGCTCGAGGAGTTCGGTAAGATGACGCAGCTCCGGAGGCTTTATTTAGGCGTGAATCAACTGGTTAGTGGTAGCACCAAGAGCTTTCCCATTCTTACTACTCTTACTAACTATTCCACCTAGAGTGCCAAATGGGCTTCGGTGATAATAATCTCGTAAGTTTTCCCTTTTCTATAGGTCGCCTCTCTACAAAAATGTATGGCATAAGGTTGGCCATGAATGGTTTAGTAGGAGAAATACCACCATAGATTGGAAACCTCACTAGTTTATCATTTCTTGATTTAGACGACAATTATTTCACAGGGGCGATCCCGTCTATAATCAAAATGCTTCACAAGCTAGAGAGGCTATATATAGGTGGCAACAGTTTAGAAGGAAATATCCCAACAGAATTTGGTCAACTCAAAATCTTAGGGCTCCTAGCTGTAAACATAAATAATTTATCTGGAAGGATTCCTGATTCTATAGCTAATCTCCAACAACTAAGATATCTATCTCTTCATAACAATCGATTATCAGGGTAATATACCTGAAAGTCTAGGAAAATGCATGAACTTATTAGCTCTAGACTTGTCATACAACATACTTTGTGGGCCCATACCTCCCGAGGTTGCAAATCTTGCAAATTTAGCTTTCTGTTTCAATCTTTCAAATAATTTATTACATGGACCAATCCCCCTATAAGTAAGCAAGATGACTATGGTTCAAGCTATAGATATTTATGAAAATAGGTTAACTGGTTACATTCCAAATGGGCTCGGAAGCTCCAAAGAACTAGAATACCTCAATCTTTCTTGCAACGCACTTGAAGGTTTGATTCCAATGTCGCTCGATGAACTTCAAAGTCTCCAAGACATGGACTTATCCTCCAACAATTTGTTAGGTGGAATACCCATGACATTGGAAGATCTCAAAGTGCTCATCCATTTGAATTTATCTTTCAACAACTTGTCAGGAGAAGTTCTGAAAGGTGGAGTTTTCAAAAAGCTTGGTGCCATGTCTTTTATGGGAAATCTTGGTCTTTGTGGAGCTTGGGTAAGTCTATCACCATGCTCTGCTCACAAACATAAAAGTGTTTTTCATTTGAAAAGAGTTATCATACCTATTGTTGTAGTTGCAATCATTATTGTATTGTGTTTGTTTTTGGGATTCTTGTGGAGACGAAATTGCAAGAGGCATACTCCTATAGAGGTTGGAGCATAATAAAATGTGGGGCATCGAAGAATTCCCTATGCAGAGCTCATCACTGCAACAGAGAGGGTCAATGATGCCGACTTGTTAGGAGTTGGTAGTTTTGGTAAAGTGTACAAAGGTGTTATGAATGATGGCACAATCATTGCAGTCAAGCTTCTCAATATGGAAAATGAAGGGGCTCACAAGAGTTTTTACAGGGAGTGCAAAGTTTTGGGTAGAGTTAGGCACCAAAATCTTATTAGAATCATAACTTCTTATTCAGACCTCGAAATTAAAGCTTTGATATTTCCATTGATGCCAAATGGAAGCCTAGAGAAGTGGTTATATCTTGATGATGAAGTAGAAAGTAGTTTGACTTTGATTCAAAGGTTGAATATAGAAATAGACATTGCGCAAGGCATGACATATCTCCATCACCATTGTTTCATACAGAGTCATTTTGATTTGAAACCAAACAATGTGCTTTTGGGAGAAGATATGACAACATACTTAATAGACTTTGGCATTGCTACAATATGTTTTACAGACTCTAAGGATTTAGCTCTCACATCTACACATGCACTCAAGGGATCCACAGGTTATATTCCTCCAGGTATTATTTGAGCTTGAAAACATATTCAATAATGTCATGAGTTTTCTATTTTATTAAAATTCATGAATCGAAACATTTTGATGAGGATGTTTGAATGCAGAATATGGATTTAAGGTGGATGTGTCACAAAAAAAAGGTGATTTTATAGCTATGTTGTAGTGCTATTGGAGATGCTCACTAGAAAGAAACCCACCCACAACATTTTTGTGGAAGGAATGAACTTGCATAAATGGGTGGAAGCGGTGGTTGTCCAAATCAAGTAAGGGAAGTGGTGGATAAGAACTTATTGAGGAGGACTAATACCATCAATGAAGGAGATAAGGAACTCAATTGCCTTAATCCTGCCCAGCAAATGTGGTTCCTCGCACAAAAGAATCTCACGAAGGGCGACCTACTATGATTAACATTGTGGGTATACTACAAAACATTAGAGACCTACTATGATCAACATTGTGGGTATACTACAAAACATTAGAGATGTTTTTTTTACAATTGCAGGCATTCCAAAATTCCAATCAAATATAACACACTTGCTAGGAAGTACAAGTGTTGTTCACAACAACATTGGTGAAGGCCAAAGTTCTTCTACAGTCTAGTATGTTGCAAGGGAGCAGTGGTTGTATAAATAAGCCATAAAGTAATTTGAGTCCATTGTCATTAGTTCCATGTAGTTTAAGTCTAATTTCCTTCTCCTTCTCTAGGTGGGCTATTTGTTTGAGTCTTATTCCCCTTTCCTTTCTATGCATGTTCATTGTTGGGTACATGTCACTGTAAAAAATAAAGGTGCATATGCATGAAGAATGTTTTGGAAATGTTTCTACAACTATAAAATCTCATATTCTTATCTTAGGAAAACTTTATGCATATCAAATCTTATTTGTGTTGTTCTGGCCATATGAATATACCAAGAGATTTGTATTTCTTTTAAAAAATTAAAGAGGAAGTCAACCCTTTTGTTTCCACAACCATTCCTTAAGTTATGAGATCAAATAAAGAGCAAGAACATGTTGAGGAACATGATGTTTTCTATACTTCTTCACATGTTCTTCCTTTACTCCAACACTTTAAAACTAACATTGTGCAACAAAATCAATTAATGCATTACACAACTGCCTTATTCTCGAATTTGTTAAGAATTACATTGAACAACTAACTTTCATAAATCTATGAAAAATTACACTCACACCCTACTTTCTAAAAAAATTACTAAGTAAAATTGAGTAGAACGATTGTTATTATGAGTTGAAGTTTTAAACTTTGATAATATTTTTAAGATTTAAATTTTTTTATCACACACTTTCAATTATTCACACAACCAAGTATTTTTGTTCATATTACTTTTTTGGGTAAATAAAACATTCTATTAAAAATATCGTTTTAGATAAGTAAAACATTCTATTAAAAATACATAGTATTACAAAAAGATTCCAAGACATTCTATTAAAAATACATAGTATTATAAAAAGATTCCTTGGAAGGAGAGAGTTTGAAACCTAACTAAACAAGTTTTTTCAAAATAATCTAAACAACGTGTATAGGAACTAATCACAAGAGAATTCTAAAAATAAAAAAAAAACATACATCGCGACTTCTGATTATATTTACTGGAATTGGTTAATATCATAAAGTCTTGAATTGAATAAGTGGACATGAAGAAGGTGACCTTCTTGTCTATCCACTCATATGCGACATCATACCTGATATGGTACATGGATATGCTGCACTTTGTTTAATATTCTTATATTTTTAATCTTAAAAGAAATTTAATATTTTTAATTTAAAAAAAATAAATTTAATATTTTTCATCTTGGATTTAATATTCTTAATCTTAAAAAACTAATTTAATATTTTTAATCTTCAAAAATTGAATTTGAGGTTTGTGTATAAAAACACGTAGTAGGTTAAACATTTTACGAAATGACTATTTTTTCCTAGGATATTTGTCTAAGAAATTATTAGATTTGTAGATTTGAGTGATTATTTCTGTATAATCCAAGTGCATTCAAAAATGGATTTTGAACAACAAAAAATAAAGATTCATGTAAATTTATATCGCCAAATTCTTGCAAAAAATCCATTTCTTAGAATAGCTAGAGAATGCCTTTGTTTAATATTCTTAATCTTTAAAAAATGAATTTGAAGTTTGTATATAGAATTTTATCTTTTGTATATAGAATTTTATCTTTTAAGAAGTCAGTTTGTTATTAAAAACCCAAAATGTGTGGTTCCTTTTCTTCTCCTCGTTGTTATTCTTTTATGTTAATGTGCACATTTCAACTATCATACCAACTATTTGCAAACTTTCTGATTCATATGGAAAGTCGGCCTAATTTTTTTATTAATAAAATTTGTGGTTCCTTTTCTTCCCTCGTTTTTATTCTTTTATGTTAATATGCGCATTTCAACTATCATACCAACTATTTGCAAACTTTCTGACTCATATGGAAAGTAAGCCTAATTTTTTTTATTAATAATATTGAATGAGAATTGCAAACTTTTTTATTCATATGGAAAGTAGGCCTAATTTTTTTTTAATCTTTTATGTTAATATGCTCATTTCAATTTCTATGATTATAAACAAAAACTATCATACTAATATGGTATGAGAATTGCAAACTTTCTCATTCATTTGGAAAGTACGCCTAATTTTTTATTAATCTAGGTGGTGCTCAAGAGTTGTCCCAAACATGATCACAATTAAATATATAAATATTATATTAAAATCTTGGGAGATGTAGTTCACCTTACTTTCACCTTCACCAAGCATGATCACAATTAAATATATAAATCTTATATTAAAATCTTGGGAGATGTAGTTCACCTTAAATATCAAAGTACGATCAATATCAAAGTCGTCTATATGGTACTTGTTAAACCATGCTTCTTCCATCAAAGTTTTGTTATTGTAATTGGGTAAGGAAATTTATTATTTGAACATCATGTTACACATTTCAATTATTTTGTCCCTTATAACTCCTTACAAAACTTAGGAAGATTTATTTCTTTACAAAACTCAAACAAATTTAAGTACAAAATTTTGCTTGCATAAATGTTCAATTTTTGAGGGGTACATCCATATGGAGGACATGTGGAAGCACCCTCCAAATTATGGGGGACGTCAAGGCCTCACATATAGAGGACCCCACCCGAAATACTAAAAAGTTAAAATTAAATATATGAAAACTAAAACGTAAAGAATTGAAGTCTTATCCATAGACAACATTACATGTAACATAATAAATCATAAATAATACATTTAATAATGTAACAACATAATAATCGCATTCACAAATCATTTATCACCATTGTATTTCTCATTATATTTATAAAATTTGAATGATATAGATCTAAGTCTTAAGATAAATAATATAAGAATAGGTCAATTGACAAATGAGCATCATTGCTCAAGGCAATGCCCATCTAGTCTTTGCATCCAAGTACTACAAGAAGAAATAAGGACAAACCATGGGAATGTTTCTCTCTAAATCAGAATCATTTGCATTCTCCAGAATACTCAATGGAACAACAACCAACCCGAGTTTTGCCTCATTGGGACCAAGCAGAGAGTTTGTTTTCAATGGTGCAAGGAGAAGAGCTTGACAACTTGTAGTGAATGTGTTTCCTTGTTAATTATGGATTGCTTTTTATTTACTCATTATCTTATGCCTAATTGCCTCATGTTGGCCTTGATTGACCTAGCTTCCTACCATAGGGAGTTTGTGAGTCCATAATAGCCCAATCAAGGTCCAAATCCAATATTCCTATCAACAATTTGTCCTATTTACCATTGATTTCAATGTTGTTACCACTAAGTTTGGATAGAAATTTGAAGGTGGTTCCTATGAAATGCCCTTGGAAGTTCATTTTGAAAGTCTCTCATGATGTAATGGGCATGATTTTGACGTAACTATGGAGGAAATTTATGTTTATAAATATGATTGTGTGGAGTGAATATCAACAAGAAACAACTTAGCTACATTGTTAGTGGTATTTCTCCAAAGGCCACAGTTGTTGCATTGTACTCTTGGTGCATCTACAAACCAGTATGGATAATACATGTAACATAAAATACAAAACACTAATAAAAACCAAATGAAAAATGGAGAACTGTAAAAATGAAAATAATAATAATATTAATAATAAAAATAAAAATAAAAATAAACCAACATAGTTCTATCTTAACTTTGATATTTTAATCACCATGAGCTTTGTATCTGTATTCATTTTTAATCCCTATAATTAGTTCTTAATAGATCTGGGGTTAATATGGAACTGTGATGGTTAGAAAATATGGTTTTGGATTTCATTCATATAAAACCAAGAAATGATAATCAACACATGATAAAATAAAGATAGCCAAACACACAAAAGAACAAGAACATTGATGTATAGTGCATAACCCTCTCGGGAATAAACTCAACTCTTAACAATAATATCAATTCATATCTTACATCATCTTCAAGTGATTAAAAACTAGGCAAATTCTCAAATATATATAGGAGAAGGGTTTAGTTAGTTTACCCCAAACCCATAAATGTGGGACCACAAAACCCAACTAATAACCACTAATGTGATTCCAAGGACCACCTAACAACAACTAATGTGGGATATAACTAATAATACCACAAGTCAATATTACATTAAATATGCCAACATACCCCCTTGAACTTGACTTGGGGACACAAATAAGTAAAGTTGATAAATAATATTTGATGAATTTGATGAAGTGAAAATTGCATCCCAACAACCCCCTTTAATTTGCACTTAGTTAGTGATACAAAAAATTACCAACAATGACTACTACAACCTTGTTGATATTATGGTAGCTGCGGGAGGTATTAACCTCCACGTGTAACCCTGACAAGAATAGAATATTCTGGGAAGCAAGAAGAAACCCTAAAGTATTGGAAATAACCCTAGAAGACAAGTTTGCTAAAGGAAATATTTAATATTAAGTGTTTAGCCTCCAGAATGAGAAGTTGGCCAAAATAGCTAAGAAAAAATAGTATAAATACAGGATGCCAGAGCTCATTTTAAGGACACAACTCGCAACTGCAAAAATGTAAGAGTGCACACTGCAGAAACTGAGTAAGTGCACAAGTCCAAAGACTAGCTACAGTTGTAGCTACTACAACCTGTATTCTCGGTTTAGGCTTGGAATTTGTATTGGTTATGGTTTGGAATTTCTGCCTTGTGTGCTAGCTCTAGAGAGAGGTATGCTACATTGATTGGCTATTAGGCCTAGGGTTTTCTTTCAAACTTATTCTCTGTCAAGGTTATGGTGCTCGGGGGTGGCTTCAGCCTATGGTTGGGTGACAATATTGCTATATTGTCTATGTTAAATGAGCACACCTATTATTTCTAACAGGTTATGGGTCCACATTATCTTCAAATAGTCTAACCACTGGAAGATAGATTGGGAGGATTTGCTTAGTTACAGTTGCAGTTGTAGTCAATTCTTGTTGCAACAACAAAACCCTAACCCTCTTGTTGAGGCACCTTAAGTGAAGAGATTGACCTATTTTTTGGATAGCCTAGTGCGCCCTAACCCAACACACCTCCTAGTAGTCTCATCAAGCTAAGATGCCAAATTTGAGTTTTTGTTCAAAGTCAAAGGTTAACCAAGTCAAAGAAGTCATGACTTACTCTATGAAGTCAGAAAAAAAGTTAGATGGGGATTCTAACTTCAGAGCATGGAAGACAAGGATTGACCTCATCCTTGCTAAGAATAAAGTGTTGGATATCGTGAAAGGAAAGATTGTGGAACCATAGGTTGAAGAAGGAAAGGAGAAGGAACCTCAGAACATTGCAATTATGGAGAAGTTCAAGGACAGTGACAACAATTCCATGAGTATCATAGTGGACTCTGTACAAGACCACTTGATACGCTACATCTCTCATCTTGACTCATCTAAGAAGATGTACGATGCCCTAACTAACCTCTTCTCAATCAAAAACATTGGAAAAGTAATGAGTCTGAAGAATGAGCTCCGTGACATGAAAATGAATGATGATGACAACATAGCATCATACTTTGTGAGAATCTCTCAGTTAAGAGATCAACTACAATCTATTGAAGAAATCATTTCAGAGAAGGAACTGGTAAATATAGTACTCAATGGTCTTCCCAAGACATGGGAAGCATTTTCCGCAAGCATGAACACAAGGAAGGAGTATCCCACATTTGA
>SNQJ01S0071226.1:85616-98125 GCA_010110895.2 Picea sitchensis | reverse complement strand
TTCCTAATGGTATGTTAGCAACTCTTCATACACGTCTTTAGAGAAGATGCATAAAAGGAAAAACCTTGGATTGGTACTAACTATGAGGCCTTACTATGGTCGTATCAATGATTGTTCATTACAACATGTGAGCACTTGTTTGACGACTTCATATCCACTTGTTTTATCCATAGCACAACATCACACAACTCATTTCTTATTTTGATTGAATTGTAACAATAGAAATAGTCTTTGTTGAATGTTTTTCGATGATGACATTTGGTTATTTATTTTCTAGCAAGTGGTGCATGATGAGAATACCATCTTCTTGCATGTGGACTTTGTAGTAGTAGTGGGTATTTTGACCATCATGAGTGTATGGTCAATGTATCGGTTTGAGTGATTGGAGCATTCTTATTGATCTTTGACATTTATCTACAACTTCATCTAATCACTCTTAGCTTTAGCATGCTTATTTATCATCTACTATGTATATTTTTCTTTGACAACATGGAAGGAGTTTGGTTTCCTGCTCTAATTGTTCATGTTTTATTAACTAATTTTTGAAGAGGATAATGTGAAGGTTTTTTGGAGGTGACAGATTCTCCATTAAGAGCTTATTTTCACCTCGTCAGGGTTAGGTTTGTTAGAAATAATAGGTTTTCTCGTTTAACCATAGACAATATAGAAATATTGTCACCCAACCATAGGTCGAAGCCACCCTCGAGCACCATAACCTTGACAGAGAATAATTCCAGAAGAAAACCCTAGGCCTAATAGCCAATCAATGTAGCGTACCTCTCTCCAGAGCTAGCACACAATGCGGAAATTTCAAACCATAACCAATAGAAAGTCCAAGCCTAAACCAAGAATATAGGTTGCAATAGCTGCAGCTGCAGCTACTCTCTAGACTTGTGCACTTACTCAGTTTCTGCAGTGCACACTCTTACATTTCCACAGTTGCGAGCTGTGTCCTTAAAATGAGCTCTGGAATCCTGCACTTATACTATTTCTTCTTAGTTGTCCAAGCCAAATTCTCATTCTGGAGGCAAAACACTCAATATTAAATATTTCCTTTAGCCGACTTGTCTTCTAGGGTGATGTCCAGTGCTTTAAAGTTTCTTCTTGCTTCCCAGAATATTCTATTCTTGTCAGGGTTACACGTGGAGGTTAATACCTCCCACAACTACCATAATATCAACACTCCCTCCTGGCTAGGGAGGTATTAAAGGCAATGGTGTTGATCACAAGCATACCATTCAATCAGTAGCATCATCATAGCCATACATACTATCTCATGATTAGATCATGAGCACCCTCATCATTATCAATATCATCTTATAGCATCAACTGCATCATCTCTCGAAGCCATACTCCATCTAGCTAATTAGGAATGATACTGAATAAGTCATTCACTCCACATAGTGATGCAAGAACCATTGTTCTAATCCAGACATATTTCCTAGAAGAATAACTATTTCAATATATATTGGAAGCCATGCCATGGGCTACAAGGACTATTCTTCTAATCTAGACATATGTCCTAGAAGAATAAATGTCCTAGACCATTTTTCACTTGGAGAATGTCTTTCCACTAGCACACTGACTATCCATCTAGCTAATAATCAATTTCAACACTACTGATAGTCTACAAGGAAATCAGAACAATGTCATTCAATAGAACACAACCGTGTCTATCCATAGTAGTACACAACTACTATCTAGTGGTACATTACCATGCCAAGTAGCACACGACTACTTAATCAGTGAGACATAGTCACAACCAGTGGAACACATTCACCATAGTAGCATACATCTACTATCTAGAGACATACAATCTCCATAGCAATCATATCATCTGATATCAACCTGCATAGAAACAATATCATGATATAAACTGAGTCATCTGGGCCATTCTTCCACTCACATCTATGAGATCTGGAAGAGCATATGCCCTTAGAAAGTAAAAACATCAGCCATGGGCTATCTGGACTATTCTTCTCAAGCATAGAAGAATAATTGTCCCTGATTTCTGAGCCTGGACCATTCACCTAACTAGGCCATTCCTCCAGCACAAGTCATAGTGAAACCTGGAGAGAATGAGTTTTCCCTAGGGAATGCATGTCCTTGATTGATGAACCTAGACCATTCACCTAACTGGGCCATTCCTTCGGCACTAAAAATAGCGAAATATGGATAGAATGAGTCTACCCTAGGGAATGATTGTCCTGCACCAACCTCCAAAATGGACCATTCTTCGAAACTACTCACAACTGTGAACTTCAAAAGAATGATTTCTTGACGAGGTGAACCATTCTACTTGACCACTACTTAGAGTGAACTCCAATAAAAATTATTGTTCTAGACCATTCCCCCACACTAGCCACAAGGGGACTTGTTGTCTATGGTACATCAACAATCTATCGAACCATTTTCATTACGAAAATGACTGTCTGATATGGACCATTTTCTGAAATGGAAAATGCCCGACCGTCAGAAATCTCAGACCACTTTCCAAACTAGAAAGGAACTGCTCATCCTGGACCATTTTTCGAACCGAAAAATGACTTTCCATAAATCAATAACACATCAGTGCTCCCTCCCAACCTAGGAGTAATCTCTTCCTTTTTCAATAAGGAATTCATCTCCATGAGCTCCATATTGCAAACTTTTCATCTTGGACAGAGGTCTTACCAAAATATATGCTATCTGGTCATCTATGGAGATATATTGGAGAACCACTTCTCTTTTCTGGACTTCATCACAGAGAATGTAATGCTTGATCTCAATGTACTTTGGTCTATTATGGAACATTGGTTTTCTCTGAAGGCTTCATGTAGCTCTGATCATTACAATATATATCATGGTCGAATTCATCACTTATGTTTCCTACTAGCCCGTGACATCGTGGCAAGGCTCAAACTAAAACATATCCAAGTAGCACTTCTTCTGTCATCATGAGAGTTTTCCATAGATTAGCATTCCATCATCCTAGACTTCTAAGTAACTATTCGGATACACTGTCTCTATCATAGAAAGTTTTCGCCACGCTTCTGTTGTATATGAGATACTCTGCATCAAGTTGTTTGAATCCATACAAGGTCTTCTTATATATGCATACATGGGTCTCTTTCTGGTATACCTAAAAAACTTGAGATTTCTTTACATAAGCTTCTTCCTCAAATGATCTATTGGGAGAACAGTCTTTTACATCCAACCGATGTAAACTTCAATCCATGGATACTAGAAGAGATATAATAGCTCAGATAGAGGTGTATCTGGTTTACGAGAACAATTTGTTATCATAGTCTTCTCCTCCTTCTAGAAGAACCTCTAGTTCTGAATCTCGCAATGCTTCCATTCATGATCCCTTTTCACAATTTCTTACATATATTGTTCTTCATCATAACTTCCATTTCTTCTTCTTGATTGCTTCTAGTGGGTTCAAACCAAGCTGGTAGTCTTGTGATTTTTGGTATAATGACTGGTTGTTCTGGCTTTTCTTTCTCTCTTGGAATCTTCATGTTCTTCCTCATGTTTCTCTTTAGCTCCTGAAGATTCCAACTTCTTCCTTTCATCATAGGATCATGGATGTAGATGGACAAACAAGTATACTTTTAAGGCTTCTTTTCGAAGAAGACTTCTTCTAAAGTCAAACTGAACATGTGATTCTTTTCATGGATGCTACTTTGAATGGGAACATGGATAGATATTTCATAATCCTCAATGGATCATATTATTTAGGATTAGATCCCTCCTAATCCTTGCTTCATGCAAGAATGCATGCTCTTCTTTTGGAATTTTGTAATCATCTCTCTCCATCCGAGATAGTCCACATTTTCGTCTGCATTCTTATTTCCTTCTGCAAGGTGTCACAAGTATTTTTATGATTTCTTATTGGTTGCTGACTTCTTTTTGTCTTGACTTCTTCTGGGTTTTCTTGATGTTTGAATATGATTTCGGCTTATCTTGCAATAGTTGCTTCCACAGGAATTGTTACCAAGGATTGTCAATGTACTTTATCTTTTCACGTGTATTGCTTGACTTGTAGTCATTGTGATAACAATCCTTATCTTGTTATTCTTCTATAGGTATTGTTTCACTTGAACATCTTATCTTCTAAGAAATAGATATGCAAGATATGTACAGAAACTATGTAAACATAGTATGTACAACTTACAAGAACTATGAAGAATATTGTTACCTTGTTTTAGAAGAAGTCTGTTTTATTTTGCTTGGCCTTCTTTGAGGGTTCCCTTTCTTTGGCAACTGATGCTTCATTTGTTTCCTTCCTTTTCTTTAACTCGAGACAATGATTCTTGTAGTGACCATATTTTTGACAATTGAAGAATTGTATTTTCGACATATCTTTCTCTTGATTTGGTTTCTTCCTTGAGTCAAACTTCTTCTTATTTCCGAATTTCTTGAACTTTGTTGTGTAGGCTTGATCATCATCTTTCTTTTGGAATTTCTCTTTTTCACTAATCCTTGATTCTTCTTGTGCATAGCATGTCCAAAGTTCTTCAAATGTGGGATACTCCTTCCTTGTGTTCATGCTTGCGGAAAATGCATCCCATGTCTTGGGAAGACCATTGAGTACTATGTTTACCAGTTCCTTCTCTAAAATGATTTCTTTAATAGCTTGTAGTTGATCTCTTAACTGAGAGACTCTCACAAAGTATGATGCTATGTTGTCATCATCATTCATTTTCATGTCACGAAGCTCATTCTTCAGACTCATTACTTTTCCAATGTTTTTGATTGAGAAGAGGTTAGTTAGGGCATCATACATCTTCTTAGATGAGTCAAGATGAGAGATGTAGGGTATCAAGTGGTCTTGTATAGAATCCACTATGATACTCATGGCATTGTTTTCACTGTCCTTGAACTTCTCCATAATTGCAATGTTCTGAGGTTCCTTCTCTTTTCCTTCTTCAACCTATGGTTCCACAATCTTTCCTTTCATGATATCCATGCTCTGAAGTTAGAATCCCCATCTAACTTGTTTTCTGACTTCATAGAGTAAGTCATGACTTCTTTGACTTGGTCAAACTTTGACTTTGAACAAAAACTCAAATTTGGCATCTTAGCTTGCTGAGACTACCAGGAGGTGTGTTGGGTTAGGGCGCACTAGGCTATCCAGAAATTAGGTCAATCTCTTCACTTAAGGTGCCTCAACAAGAGGGTTAGGGTTTTGTTGCTACAACAAGAATTGACTACAACTGCAATTGTAACTAAGTAAATCCTCCCAATCTATCTTCCAGTGGTTAGACTGTCCGAAGATAATGTGGGCCCATAACCTGTTAGAAATAATAGGTGTGCTTGTTTAACATAGACAATATAGAAATATTGTCAAACAACCATAAGCCGAAGCCACCCCTGAGCATCATAACCTTGATAGAGAATAAGTTCGGAAGCAAACCCTAGGCCTAATAGCCAATCAATGTAGCATACCTCTCTCTAGAGCTAGCACACAAGGCAAAAATTCCAAACCATAGCCAATAGAAAGTCCAAGCCTAAACCAAGAATACAGGTTGTAGTAGCTACAACTTTAGCTACTCTCTGGACTTGTGCACTTACTTAGTTTTTGCAGTGTGCACTCTTACATTTTTGTAGTTGCGAGCTGTGTCCTTAAAATGAGCTCTGTCGTCCTGTATTTATACTATTTCTTCTTAGATGTTTGGGCCAACTTCTCATTCTGGAGGCTAAACACTCAATATTAAATATTTCCTTTAGCCAACTTGTCTTCTAGGGTTGTTTCCAATACTTTAGGGTTTCTTCTTGCTTCCTAGAATATTCTATTCTTGTCAGGGTTACACATAGAGGTTAATACCTCCCGCAGCTACCATAATATCAACAAGGTTGTAGTAGTCATTGTTGGTAATTTTTTGTATCACTAACTAACTGCAAATTAAAGGGGGTTGTTGGGATGCAATTTTCACTTCATCAAATTCATCAAATATTATTTATCAACTTTACTTATTTGTGTCCCCAAGTCAAGTTCAAGGGGGTATGTTGGCATATTTAATGTAATATTGACTTGTGGTATTATTAGTTATAGCCCACATTAGTTGTTGTTAGGTGGTCCTTGGAATCACATTAGTGGTTATTAGTTGGGTTTTGTGGTCCCACATTTATGGGTTTGGGGTAAACTAACTAAGCCCTTCTCCTATATATATATTTGAGAACTTGCCTAGTTTTTAATCACTTGAAGATGATGTAAGATCTGAATTGATATTATTGTTAAGAGTTGAGTTTATTCCTGAGAGGGTTATGTGTTATACATCAATGTTCTTGTTCTTTTGTGTGTTTGGCTATCTTTATTTGATCATGTGTTGATTATCGTTTCTTGGTTTTATATGAATGAAATCTAAAACCATATTTTCTAACCAACTGTTAGCGTCAGAAGTCACTCCTAGATTGCTTGCAGGAGATGAGACTGACACCCATCAGTTTAATGTCACGAATTGTTTAAAGGGGGTGATCAAATGGAAGAGAACTCAGAACAATATCATCTCAACTCTGAAACTAGGCCGGTCATGTATGAGCGAGTGAGGTCTTAGAGAAACTCCAAACAGTGAGTTGTAATAAAGGTGAACAAGTGGAAGACTTATATGAGATGAGTGCAAGGGAAACTGCTATAAACAATAGGTTTCTAATAGTCTGTGAGAGAAGGCACCTGGAGGCAAGATCTTCTTACACCCAAATGCAGGGGACCAGAGAAAACAGTAATGCAACAATAAATCATTTATCATAACATCACTGTGCTAACTCATGCGAAGCATTCGATCATGAACTCTCTAGCATAAGAGGAAACACAGATGGAAAAGGAAAATTGTTTGTCATAAAACAAGAAATCTAAAACACAGATGCATAACCAGGAAACCAGAATGGTTGCTAAAACTTTACAGTCGAGAGCTTTGCTCTACCATCAATAGATACAAAAATGGCGAAAATGCCTACATATACTCAAAAACAACAACAGCAACAAAACTGACACGTCGCATTAAACACATTGCGTCTGCATGGCTTCTGACAATCTGTAGCTGCCATCTTTGAATAATCGTGCACCAATGGCGGACGCAATCGGACTTCTAACAGCTCCGTAGGCGAATCGACGTGCCTTTAATTTGTCGTCGGACCTTCCCATTATGGCGAAGATGATGTCTAACCACCACCAACCACTTCAATAACTGCTTCCTTGGGATTGAGGGTGGTCTGGCCAACCCGGCACCTTGGGGACGTGGACAGTCCTTCGTGCTGCCACCTGGATTAGCTGAACGATCTGATGAATAGGCGTGGAGGCCAATGCGAAGAATGAGGCGCACGATGGAAATAGTGGCACCAAAGCTATGAGGGTGAGGCCTGAAGAGATGAGGAGGTGAGGGAGGTTACAAGGGAGACACATGGGAAAAGGAGATAAGTGGAGGAGGCAGGAGAGGAGACGTGATGGATGCATTTTAGTGGGAGGCTAACATGGAGGGAACGGGACACCTGGCAGGTGGTGAGTGGACGATGAGATGGGGAAAAGACCACCTGGACTAAAGAGTGGAGAAGGACAGATGACACACGGCAGTAGGGGATAGGTGGCTCCGGAAGATGACATGACGGGAGAAGGGCCCATGTTGGTTAAACCTGGAGCAGCTGAGGAGGATGGGATTACGCGAGCGCCATTGATCCGGGCACTTGGATATCGGCTGTTGGGAAGCTACGCATCCGATTCCAGACCCCCCCCTTGTCTTAAAGGTAGAAAGGCAAGGGGGGTCCGGAATAGCCTTGAGCATCGTTGATCCGGGCACTCCGATCAGGACCATCGAAGATGTGCGCCTTCGATTCCGGACCCCCCCCCTCCGCTTAAAGGTAGAAAGATGGGGGGGGGTGGAATCCTATATGCACTGTTGATCTGGGCGCGCAAATTTCTGCCGCCCAAACTTGCTTGAAGCTTACCACAGGCGCGTGAGCATTCCAAACTTAGGACAAGTGGGTTTTAACCCATTTCTTTGCATTCTAACCCCCCTACAAGAAATATCGCTAACATTTGGCTCCATGGGGGATAGAGTCGTCCCTGCGATGCTCTAAGAACTCTTTTGCAGATTCAGTGCCTTTGTTGTTGGGCTATGGAGTCATTTATTAGGCTGAAAATAGAAACAATATTTACAAAACAAAACAAAAAGAGCCGACTGTGGCTCACAGAAAACATTTTTTTAAGAAATGCCCATTCACTGGGCTGCTAAAAACTTCTTTGCCTTCCATATCCTGCAACCTGTAAGTGTTGTTTGAAAATTCTTCGAGGATCTTGAAAGGCCCGAACCAGAGGGCATCAAATTTACTATGTTTGCCCTTTTCCTGCCTGGGTGCATCCCATTTGAGCACCAGATCACCCTGCTCGAATTCTTCCTTTTTGCTCTTCCTGTCAAAAGCCTGCTTGATCCTCTGCTGATGATTATAGACCCTGTTCATGACCTGTTCTCTGATCTGCTGCACTTCCACCATCTGATGAATCCTCCTGACCACATGGCTAGGTTCTCCTTCAAAGTCCTGGAGGAAATTTTCCACAGATAAGGCGAGCTAAGTGGGGAAAACGGCCTCTATTCTATAAACAAGTTGGAAAGGTGAGATGCCCAGGGATTTCTTGGTTGTCACCCAATCAGCCCAAAGAGCAAATTTGAGCTTTGAGTCCCAGGCCCTTTTATTGTCCTCCAGTAGCTTCTTAATGAGCTTGATCAGACTTTTATTAGAGGACTCCGCCAGTCCATTTCCTTGAGGATAATAGGGAGTAGAGTGAATCAATGAAATATTGAACTGTTCATAGAACTTGACCAGAGGCTCAGAACAAAATGGGGAGGCATTGTCAGTGACAATTTTGCTAGGGCAGCCAAATCTAGATATGATATCTTCTAGGAAGCTGATAATCACTTTGTGAGAAGTTCTTCTGGTGGGGACAGCTTCTATCCATTTGGTGAAATAGTCGGTTGCAGTCAGAATCCATCTATGATGGCCACTTGAGGGAGGATGAATTTCTCCGATAAATTCCAACCCCCACTGTTGAAAGGGTGATGAAACTACTATAGGCTTTAATGGCAGAGATTTGAGTTGCTTCTTTCCTGAGAATTTCTGGCATTTGATGCAAGCTCTGATTTCTCTACAGACATCGGGAAACAAGGTGGGTCAGTAATACCCAGCTCGGAGGATCTTGTGAGCTGTGGTATTCCAAAAATGATGACCTCCACAGAGACCACTATGGAAATCGAGCATAACCTTCTGGGCTTGTTGCGGGTCCAGACACCTTAGTAATACCCCCAGAGGGTCTCTCCAATACAAAGCTTGGTCAATGAGGCAATATCTGACCGCTTTGAGCTTTAAGGCCCTAGCCTTATTTTTTCCCAATCCATCAGGGGGCTTTAATTCTTGCAGAAAGTACAAGATATCTTTGTACCAGGGGCATGATGCTAGTGATGGGGAACCCTGTAAATGTTCGTTGGATGGCTCAGCTTGTTAATTGATGAAGTTAATTCCCAAGGCCTTGTAATTAGATTCAACCAACAACTTGGCCAAACCCTGCCCCTTTATCAACTTGGTGGGCTTAATCTCCAGATCAAATTCCAGGATCTTGGTGATCCATTTACCTCTCCTCCTGTCTATTTCAGGCTGTATAAGAATGTCCTTCACAGAGGTTGAAGGGACATAGGCAGTGATTTTTAAGTGCAAGACATAGACTCTGAAAGCTTTAAGAGCCTTCACCAGGGCATAGGCCTGCTTCTCCATGATCTCGTACCGGAGTTCTGTGTCTCTCAATGCCTTGTTGTAGAAGGCAATAGGTTGTTCTTGTCCTTGATCATTTTTCTGCAACAAAACTACCGCTACTGTATCACAGGAAGAAAAAGAAAATATCAGAAAATCCTTGGAATAATCGGGACTGATTAGCACAGGTGCCTCATTCAACGCCTTCTTTATTTGGACAAAAGATTCCCTGGGTTTAGTGGTCCATTTTACTTCATTTCCCTTTCTAAGCATGGTTGTGATGTGTTTTACCAGTTCGGAAAAATTTGAGATGAATCTCCTTAGAAAATTAATCTTCCCCAAAAATGCTTGAACCTCCTTTTTAGACCTGGGGAGTGACAGAGTCTGAATCACTTCCACCTTGCTAGGATCAATTTTCACCCCTTCTGCTGATACTATATGGCCCAATAGCTTTCCCTCCTGCATAACAAACAACGATTTCTTGGGGTTTAAAGATAGGCCATACCTCCGACACTTCCGGAAAACCTTCTTCAAGTGGCAGCGGTGTTCTTTATCAGTCTTGGAGAAGACTGTTATGTCATATAGGTAAATCACCACAAACTTATCCTTTTCCCTGATGAAGGCTATGTCCATGGCTCGCTGGAATGTGGCTCCTGCATTCATCAACCCAAATGGCATTTTGGCATACATGAATGTGCCCCATGGAGTGGTGAAGGTTTTCTTTTCTCTGTCTTTAGGCATGACTGATATCTGATTGTATCCAGAGAAACCATCGATCATGGATATTCTGGATGCATCGGTGACCTTCTGCAATATATGCTCCATGTTGGGCAGGAGATAATTGTCCTTCCTTGAGCTCCTGTTCAAGTTCCTAAAATCAATGCAGATTCTGATTTCGCCACTTTTCTTCCTTACTAGGACCAAATTGGCCACCCAGTCGGAATATCTCAAGGGAACAATGATTTGGGCATCTAGCAACTTCTTCACTTCTTTCTCCATGATAGGTAGCAACATGGGGTTTATCTGTCTTAGCTTCTGCTTGAATGGCCTAGCCTCTTCTTTCAGTGGGATCTTGTACTCAATGATTGATGTGTCGTATGTTTTGAGGTCTTCATAGGTCCATGCGAACACATCAGCAAAGTCCCTCAACAACTAAGTATATTCGGCCCTCTGCTCCTCGGTCAAACTCCTTGACAACTTGACAAACATAGGCTCCTTTGGCGTGCCTATGTTGCACTCAGCTGTATTAGCCTCATCACCTGAGACTCTACCCTTTATTGCCACATCATTCCCATCGAACAACTTTTCTAATGGGATTAGTCCTTTCGGTATGTGATTGCTTGGTAGATGAATAATCTGGTGGTCAGCAATTTTATTCAAGAACTCTCCAGGGTGATGGTCAGGTTCTCCTTCAATGTTAGGATCCTCATCTATGTGCAACGCAGAAAAGTCATCAACGGATTGAAGAAACTTCTTGATCTCCTGATCATCTTCAAATACCTTCCAATGTCTGACGTTGTCCGGTACAGAGGGCCTATATTTTATTTCAACATCGGATCTGACAGCGGGCAGCGTGGGAACCTCAAACAAACTAGTTGTGACAGCTAAAAAGTTGGCTGAATCATTTTCTTCCTTTGGAATGAAAGAAATGTTAAAAGCCAGGAAGAAATTATCCACTAGGTCCCATACCTCGTTCCTGTAATTCCCGAGTCGAGGATGCTTAGCCTGATAAACATTTTTTACCTGTTGGATGATCAATTCTGCATCTCCAAACACAACCATCTCCTTAATTCCCATTTCCTTTGCAGCTCTTAATCCCAGAACCAGAGCTTCATACTCTGCCACGTTGTTGGTGACTTCGAATTCCAGCTTGTATGACAGAGATATGGTCTCTTGACGAGGGGACACGAGTACTACCCCGGCACCTGCACCCATACTGGAAGAAGCTTCATCAAAGAACATCTTCCAAACAAAGGTGGTTGGAGGAGGCATCTCTTGATTGACAATGGGCTGTTTTCTGATCTGCAAAGGGTCCTCAGGGGTCTCAGTGACCTGTAACAAACTAGACCCTAAGTCAGTGTCAAGTGCAAAGATGGGGTGATTAGTGGGGTTCGCTTCATCACTGACTATGTAGGCTAGATGGGCTTCTCTGTACAATCTCCTATGTTCCCCTCCAAAGACTGGAATGGTGACGTATGTGAGATCCATCTGTAACGTCCCTCCCAGTCTCTTAATCCAAGACCTTGACAACAACATACCAAACTTAGGAGGGACATCAGCTACCACAATATCCATGACCATACTCTTCATGGGCAGCTGAAACAAAGAAACTACCAGGTCCTTGATGACTCCCAAACATTGCACCCTCCTGGAGTCAAAAGAATAGAGGTCATGATAGGCTTGGGTGACTTCCAGTCCTAATTCTTCCATGACAGTTTTGGGCATGAGGTTGTGAGAAGCCCCTGAATCCATCAAGCAGTTGTGCAGCACTTTGTCATGTATGTTCAGGGAGGTGTAGAAGGGAGGGGATGAATCGTCTCTGTCTTCTACCATGGGGCCTAGGACAACTACTGGCCTTTCATCTTGGAGGTTTATGGAGTCTCTGGGAGGGCATGAGGCTTCATATTTCAAAAGCTCAGAGAAGCATTTTTTGAATTCTTCATGTTTGATTAGCTCAGTGAGGGGCACAGGGATTCTGATCTTTTGAATCTCATGCTCGAAATTAAAAGAAGATGTAAGCTTTGGAATTTCTCTTATTTCAGGAACATGATTGTGGACAATGGGAGAGA
>SNQJ01S0071226.1:75542-85606 GCA_010110895.2 Picea sitchensis | reverse complement strand
ATTAGGATAACCACAACATATTTCAACTAAATTTCTTTTTAACACATCAAAAGGGAACTCAAAAATGAAGCAAACTATTGGTCCAATGTGGCATCTATTAGAATTAAAGAGATCTGCTTGTTTTACCATAGACAATATCACTATTGTCACCCAACCATAGACATGCAACCACCCCTGAGCACCATAACCTTTTCTAGATAGAATGATTTCGGAAGCATCACTAGAACCAAAAGATAACCAAGAGAGCTCATCTTTGTCCAAAGATAGCTCACCAAACATAAAGTTTCAAAGCCACAGAACATGAACAATACTCAGTTGCAGCAATTGAAACAACTGCAGTTGCAATTGCACTTACCAAGGATACCACCAAGAACCATCACCAAGAACACCACCAAGAGATACTATAGGATAGGGAGCACATCTTAGGATATATGGTGCTAGAGAGAGAGACCAAGAACCATCCCAGAAGATCCACCTTCCATCCTTGCGATTGCAGCTCCAAACTTGCGCCAAACTTGACTGAGAGAGTGTGTGAAGTGTGTGTGTACAAATGAGATAGATCATATCTTATTTATAGTGGATCTTGTCACTTTCTTGGGCTGACTTGTCGTTTTAGAATCTAATACTTTAATATTAATTCATTTACTACGCCGACTGTCTTCTATGGTTTCTACACATCTGTTTAGGGTTTCTCTTGCTTCCAGAATATTATTTTATAGACAAAGGTTACACATGGAGGTTAATACCTCCTTCATCTACCATAATATCAATAGCATCATCATTGAGTCTTGGTTCCATTATTAAAAATGGGGTTCCAAGCACTACCCATATACAATAATTAATCAATGGAGCTCAACCCAATTCATAATAACTTTGCATCAACAAATGGAGCATATGTAGGGATTGAGGGCATGTGGCCTCCCTACATCCCACATTTGGCATACCAATATAGGCTTGAGGTAATTAAATTTTTTCTTATGTGATCTTCGTCAATATATGGGACAATGTATCACTGGTGGTATATTAGGTTCTTCCCTCCTTTTGGTTCGACATATGTTTTGAGGGTGGGAAATATATATTGTGAATCTATTCGAGTTCCAAGAGTAGAGGTATAGAGTGGGAACATTGAATTTGAATAGATGCATCCAGGGGAGGCAGATTTAGATTGTATCATCTTCTCAATGCAAGAAAATGCGTTCCTCTCGACCGTAAAATCCCTGGTTCCTCAATTTTTGTTCTTAGTACATGTTTCTTTGGAGAAATTATGTGCTTTAGGAAGGATTGTGGGAATAGAGACTTGTTATTTTAGTTAGTCTATCAAGGGGTTGAAAATAAAAAAAATTGTTTGGGATTGGTCTATTTTTGGGATTGTTTCAATCTTGTTGTGAACATAATCCCTTTTACTATTAGGATAATTCAGAGTTAAAGGCAGATCCTAGAATTTTTCACATGCATGAAGAAATCACCCAGGAAAACAACATAGATTTATCTCTCTCTCTCTCTCTCTCTCTCTCTCTCTCTCTCTCTCTCTCTGTTGCTTCCAATAATTTAGGCTTTATAAATTCTCTGTAAGTAGGAATGAGGGAGGAGGAGACTATCTCTTAGATCATAGATCCTATGGAGATCGAGGAACCAATTCACCCTCACTTGAAAGAGGGGCATAAAGCTCAAGGAAGTTTTACCCTCACTTGAAAGAGGGGCATAAAGCTCAAGGAAGTTTCACCCTCACTTGAAAGAGGGGCATAAAGCTCAAGGAAGTTTCCACTCTCTCCTTTCCAAATTATCCTTCCATAATTTGTTTGTCAAAAAAGAGGAAGTAACTTGAGATTTGTTGTACTTCTTAAAACCAACAAGGGTCATCAATTTCCCTATGCATATCTATTCATCGATGTGTGCACAAATATAATTTGAGCTTACCATCCAATGGTCAATTTTGTTTTTAAATATATACATACATGCCACAGGGTAAATATGAGATTTCAAAAAATAATATTTCTAAATTTTTTTGAATGAGAACATACTCAAGTTGTTCTATAAGAGGGGACATTTGGGCATATCTAAGCTATTGGAAAATCATGTCTTGATTTGGAGGAAGATGAGGAGCTCATATTGAGGGCTTCACTATTGAAGGTTGAACATGCTTGAAGATGAAGTTTGAGTAGCAATTAAAGAAGGGTCCCATAACATTAGAACCCCATCACAAGTGACTCATTTTCAACTAACCTAGGGTTAACTTTTACATGTTTGGAAACTCTTGAGTTAAGGTAATTATGTGATCATGGCTAGACTTGTTCTTAAAAATTGTGTTCAATTGAAATAGGCGATTATAGTTTTCTATCCCTCAAAAATAGAATTGGATCTTTCTCAGTGGATAATAGAATTGGATGCTTTATATATAAATAGCATAGAAACCCCAACCATTATGTTTGAGGAAGCTGAGATGGAGATCTATTTAGTTCCTTTCGTTTTCTGGTGTGTTATGAAAATCTTTCTATTACTCATATATTTTATTTTCTTTTTATTATATCATGACATATTTTTGTTCTCTTATTTTATTCTCCCGGTCAATCCTTTTTTGTTTTATAGATTTCAATTATATAATAGTTGACATCCTCATCTCAACAATGCTTCTGATTAAGAGGCTCTTCTTAGATTCATCTCCTTAATCACTGCATATATAATCCCTCCCAACCCTTTTACAGAGGCAATCCTTACTTGTCCATATACCTTCTTCCATTTGATTTATGTTCTTGCCAGCTTGTACTCTGTGATGCTTGTTATTGGTTGGACACTGAGGAACTCATTGACATTGGCAGGCCTTCTATTTGGGTTCATACTTGAGTAGAGTCAGCAGGCCAATATCCATCCTATTACTCAGCATTGAATGCTATTGTAGGTGGATAATGGAGACCTACCACAACATTCAATGTTGTGTATTCAGATCCCACTAATTATTATCCACCTACCGCAACATTCAATGTGGAGTAGGTTTACTCGTGTGTATTTGGCCTCTACTTCTATCTTTTTCCCCACATGGCGAGTTTTTTTTCCACATCGCAAGTTCTGATTATATTTACTGGAATTGGTTTAAATATACAGTCTTGAATTGAATTGGTGGACATGAAGAACAGACGGTCTTATTGTCAATCCACTCATATGAAACATCATATGTAATATGGTACGTGAATATGCTATACTTTGTTTAATATTCTTAATATTCAAAAAATGAATTTGAAGTTTGTGTATAGAAGGTCTTTGTTTAGTATTTTTAATCATAACAAATTGAATTTAATATTTTTTAATTAAAAAATATATATATATTCTTAATTTTTAAACAATAAATTTAATATTCTTAATTTTCAGTTTAATATTTTTAATCTAAAAAAAGAATTTGAGGTTTGTGTATAAAAAAGCTTTGTTTAATATTCTTAATGTTAAAAAAAAATGAATTTGAGGTTTGTATATAGAATTTTATTTTGTTATAAAAAACCTAAAATTTGTGATTTTGTTTCTTCTCCTTGTTGTTATTCTTTTAACTCGTTGTTATTCTTTTATGTTAATGTGCACATTTCAATTTGTACGATTAGAAACAAAAAATATCATACTAATACAGTATGAGAATTGCAAACTTTCATATGAAAAGTAGGCTTAATTTTTTTTTCATTTTTTATATTAATGTGCACATTTCAATTTCTATGATTTAAAACAAAAACTATCATACAAATATAGTATGAGAATTGCAAACTTTCTCATTGMTATGAAAAGTAGGCTTAAATTTTTATTAATCTAGGTGGTGCTCAAGAGCCAGATGTYCCAAACAACTACCTACTTYCACCTTCACCAAGCATGACCAMAATTATACATAAATATTATATTAAAATCTTGAGAGATGTAGCTCACCMTAAATATCAAAGTATGATCAATATCAAAGTTTATATGGTACTTGTTACACCATGCTTCTTMCAAATTATCAAAGTTTTCTTATTGTAATTGGGWAGGTAATTTTATTATTTGAMCATCWTGTTACATTGACATTTCAATTATTTTGTAGGTTATAAATCCTTACAAAAYTTAGGAAAATTTATTTCTTTACAAAACTCAAACAAATTTARGYACAAAWTTTTKCTTGCATATATGTTCAATTTTGGGGGGTACATCKAAGTGAAGGACATGTGGAARCACCCAYRATGCACCGATATCAAACAACACTACATGTAACATAATAAATCATAAATAATACATTTAATAATGTAACAACATGATAATCACATTTACAAACCATTTATCACCATTGTATTTCTCATATATTTATAAAATTTGAATGATATAGATCTAAGTCTTAAGATAAATAATCTAAGAATAGGTGAATTGCAAAATGAGCATCATTTCTCAAGGCAATGTCCCACTAGTCTTTGCATCCAAGTATTGCACGAAGGAATAAAGACCAACCATGGGAATGTTGCTCCCTAAATCAGAGTTATTTGCATTCTCCAGAATACTCAATGGCACAACAACCAACCCGAGTTGTGCCTCATTGGGACCAACAAGAGAGTTTATTTTCAATGGTGTGAGGAGAAGAGCTTGACAATTTGTAGTGAATCTGTATCCTTGTTAATTATGTGTTCCTTTTATTTACTCATTATCTTATGTCTAACTACCTCATGGTGGATTTGATTGAACTAGCTTCCTACCATAGGGAGTTTGTGAGTCCATAATATCCCAATCAAAGTCCAAATCCAATATTCCTATCAAAAATTTGCCCCACTTACCATTGATTTCAATGTTGTTTCCATTGAGTTTGGATAGAAAGTTGAAGGTGGTTACTATGAAATTCCATTGGAAGTTCATTTTGAAAGTCTCCCATGATGTAATGGGCATGATTTTGACGTAACTTTGGAAGAATTTTCTTTTATTAATATGATTGTGTGGAGTGAATATCAACAAGAAACTACTTAGCTACATTGTTAGTGACATTGCTCCAAAGGCCATGGTTGTTGCATTTTACTCTTAGTGCATCTACAACCCAGTATGGATAATACATGTAACATAAAATACAAAACACTAATAAAAAACAAATGAAATATGTAGCACTGTAAAAATGAAAAAAAAACAATAATAATAATAATAATAAATTAAACCAACATAGCTCTATCTTAACTTTGATATTTTAATCACCATGAGATTTGTATCTGGATTTATTTGCAATCCCTCTAGTTAGTTCTTAATAGATCCGGGGTTAAGATGGACCTGTGTTGGTTAGAAAATATGGTTTTATATTTCGTTCATATAAAACCAAGAATTGATAATCAACACATGATAAAATAAAGATAATCAAACACACAAAAGAACAAGAACATTGATGTATAGTGCATAACCCTCTCGGGAATAAACTCAACCCTTAACAATAATATCAATTCATATCTTACATCTTCAAGTGATTAAAAATTAGGCAAGTTCTCAAATACATATAGGAGAGGGGTTTAGTTAGTTTACCCCAAACCCATAATGTGGGACCACAAAACCCAACTAATAACCACTAATGTGATTCCAAGACCCACCTAACAACAACTAATGTGGGCTATAACTACTTATACCACAAGTCAACATTACATTAAATATGCCAACATAACCCCTTGAACAAATAAGTAAAGTTGAAAAATACTATTTGATGAATTTGATGAAGTGAAAATTGCATCCCAACAACCCCCTTTAATTTGCACTTAGGTAGTGATACAAAAAATTACCAACAATGACTACTACAACCTAACCCTAATGAGGTGAAAATAATCTCTTAATGGAGAATCCATCACCTACAAAACACCTTCACATTATCCTCGTAAAAAATTAGTTACGAAAACATGAACAATCAGAGCGGGAAACCAAACTCCTTCCATGCTGTGAAAGAAAATTATACACAGTAGATGTCAAAGAAGCATGCTAAAGCTAAGAGTGATTAGATGAAGTTGCAGATAAATGTCAAAGATCAACAAGAATGTTCCAAGCACTCAAACCAATACATTGACCATATGCTCATGATGATCAAAATACCCACTACCACTACAAAGTCCACATGCAAGAAGATGGTATTCGAATCATGCACCACATGCTAGAAAAGAAATAACCAGATGTTATCATCAAAAAACATTCAACAAAGACGGTTTCTATTTTTACAATTCAGTCAAAATAATCAATGAGTTGTGTGATGTTGTGCTATGGATAAAACAAGTGGAAATGAAGTCATCAAACAAGTGCTCATATGTTGTAATGAACAATCATTGATCCAACCATATTAAGGCCTCATAGTCAGTACCAATCCAAGGTTTTTCCTTTTATGCATCTTCTCTAAAGACTCGTATGAACATTTGCTAACATACCAATAGGAATTCCTATACATGGATGAATTCCTTTGATCACGATGATTAGAGTGTTGATATAACTGAGATGTAGATGGTGAATAATATGATGTTGGTTGAACAAAAGGTGTAGCAAGAAGTTCTCTCTAAAAAAAGGTTTATGGTTTGGTTACTATGAATTAATGGTAGAATAATCATCTAAAGTTCCACACTCAAGATATGTGATATAATAAATGGAAAAATCAACTAATGGTGAAAGGGTCGTTCCTTGCAAGTTAGTGGTAGAAATATGACTTACACTTGGTAATGAAGCTTTGAAATCCTCAAGCCTTTCCCTCATAGCTAGGCTTAGCTCATACCCAATAGGACTAATAATTCCTTAATCATTATTACCAATCCCACCACTTATATATCTCATCTGATGAAGTAATCTGGAAAGGAAACCTTTAGTGTGATTCTCAAACTCGAGGGAAGATTATTCATTATTAGCTAATAGTGCATGAGGGGAAGTAATATGAAAGGAATAGTAAATATCCTTTTGCAAGGTGTCAAGGGCCTCCTCCTTCTTTCCTACTTCATTCATATGTTTTTGATACGAAATTTTTAAAGTTTCTAATTCCATCTCATTAACACACATATTAGTGTAACTTGTTCTTTATACTTCTTTGAAATACAAGCAATGCGACTAGAATCTCTGTCAAAATAACAAGGGATGTTTCAAACCCCCTCCCTTAATTTATCACTTGTACCTTTTAATTTATTTCTTCGACAAGATTCATATTGATGCAACAAAAATTATGGATGGACTCGTCCTTTTCTTCCAACTAATCATTTAAATGATAAATAATATATCTTTGTTGACTAACATTAATATCATGCAAAGAAGCAAGGGTGGAAGCTGTGGGGGTTAGTATTAATGATCTCAGAAGAAACCAAGTAGTTCATTATGCTTTGGGGCTTGGAAATGTCTCTAACAATCTCATAGAATCCTATTCATTGTGGTGCAACCTCATCATTTTCAAGGATGAAGGAATCAAAACCTTGACAGTGCTTGGAGATTCAATGCTTGTAATTATATTATTGAAGGATCAAGCCAATTCGGGGGGGAGAAAATTATGTTCTCTCATTTATGGAATTAGGATAACCACAACATATTTCAAAAAAAAATATTTTTACCACATCAAAAGGGAACTCAACAATGAAGCAGACTATTTGTCTAATGTGGCATCTGTTAGAATTAAAGACATGTGCTCGTTTTACCAAAGACAATATCACTATTGTCACCCAACCATAGGCATGCAGCCACCCATGATCACCATAACATTTTCTAGATAGAATGATTTTGAAATCAACACTAGAACCAATAGATAACCAAGAGAGCTCATATTTCTCCAAAGATAGCTCACCAAATAGAAATTCTCAAAGCCACAGAACAAGAGCAATACTCAGCTGTGGCAGTTGCGGCTATTGCAGTTGCAGTTGCACTTACCAAGAATACCACCAAGAACCATCACCAAGCACACCACCAAGAGATACTATAGGATAGAGTGCACATCTTAGACTATATGGTGCTAGAGAGAGAGACCAAGAACCATCCCAGAAGATCCACCTTCCATCCGTGCAGCTGCAACTCCAAACTTGCGCCAAACTTGACTGAGAGAGTGTGTGAAGTGTGTGTGTACAAATGAGATAGATTATCTCTTATTTATAGTGGTTCTTGTCGCTTTCATGTGCCAACTTGTCCTTTTAGAATCTAATACTTTAATATTAATTCTTTTACTGAGCCACCTTGTCTTCTAGGGTTTCTACACATCTTCTTAGGGTTTCTCTTGCTTCCAGAATATTCTATTCTAGCCAAAGGTTACACATGGAGGTTAATAACTCCCACAGCTACCATAATATCAACAAGATCATCATTGAGTCATGGTTCCATTATTAAAAATGGGGTTCCAAGAACTACCCATATAAAATAATTAATCAATGGAGCTCAACCCAATTCATAATAATTTCGCATCAACAAATGGAGGATATGTAGGGATGGATGGAATGTGGCTTTTGTAGGTCCCACATTTGGCATATCAATATAGGATTGAGGTAATTAAATGACCTCTTGTGTGATATTCATCGATATATGGGACAATGTATCACTGGTGGTATATTAGGTTCTTCCCTCCTTTTGGTTCGGCCTATGTTTTGAGGGTGGGAAATATAGATTGTGAATCTATTCAAGTTCCAAGAGTAGAGTTATAAAGTGGGAACATCGACTATGAACATATGCATCCAAGGGAGGCAGATTCACATTGTATCATCTTATCAATGCATGAAAATGCCTTCCTCTCGATCACACAAGTGCAGGTTCCTCAGTTTGTGTTCTTAGTACATGTTTCTTTGGATAAATAATATGCTTTCAGAAGGAGTTGTGGGAATAGAGACTTGTTATTTCAATTAGTCTATCAAGGGGTTGAAAGCAATTTTTTTTGTTGGGGATTGGCATGTTTTGGGGATTGTTTCAATCTTGATGTGAAAGGAATCCCCCTTACTATCATGGATAATTCAAAGTTAAAGGCATATCATATAATTTTGTGTGGGCATGAAGAAATCACCTAGGAAAACAACATAGATTTTTCGTAGTAGGCTAATTCTACAAAAAATGAAAATAACATGACTCTCATTCTCCTTTAGAAGAAAGGGATTGACTCATTGGAAGTGGAATGCAATGCTCATTGGTTATTGTAACGAACCTCCTCGTTATGATGACCACCTCTTATAACAAGTGCAAAATTTTTTTTTAGAAAGTGCAAAAACAATGTGTGTGCGTGTGCAAGGGCAATAAAGAAATTATATTTTTCATCACAACATGATGATGAATATGATGCAAGCAACTGCGACAATGACATAACGAACTAAGAGGGACATCAAACATCTGGAAGCATTGGACGACAATCAACCGACAAAAATAGACTGACTACCCATCCGTCCTACCCTGCAATGGTTAGGACCTCCAGGGCACATAAGCAATGCTCAAGCCCAAGTTCCCATCGATTTTGACCATTTAAGGTCTCAGGAATGGCGACTGTTCTGAGGAACATGGAGGTGTCTACATCCCGCTCGACACAAGCATACCAAGCACACGGAAGGTTTACCAACCAAGTGCAACATTATTTAAAATGAACAACAACCCTCATTTACTAAATCAGAATAATTTATTGTACTTAATTCAAGGACATTACACCATATATGTTTATCAATAACAATAAAAATTACAATAACGCTGCCATGAAATAATAAACACATTACATTTATATCACATTAACTTTTCAAAAATAATAATCACATTACATCCGATGTGTTATCCATAACAATAAAACTACAATATCATTACCGTAAAATGACAGCACCATTTCATTTTAAGTTACAATAACTTTGCAAGAATAACAATCACATTACAAGACAATGACAATTAATAAAGCCAGTAAGGAAATTAACACAGCTTATTCCAACCTCCATTACGAGCCCTGCAATACATGTCTAAACCGCATAATATCATAAGGTACAATCTAAATCCACCTTGAAACAATTTCCTTTGTGAATTTTAATTTTACAAGAGTCATCATAGTTCCATCTAAATCAATTTACCTTAAAATGTTATTGTTGTTATAAAAATTCTAATTTAAATCACTAACTAATAATCATGGGGAATATATACAACAA
>SNQJ01S0071226.1:55992-71636 GCA_010110895.2 Picea sitchensis | reverse complement strand
GTGAAAAGGGGCTCTTTAGGGCACAATTAGGTCTTTGACCAGCCTCCCCATGCAGATTGAGCTCGGATTTGATGTCAAATCGACTTGGGAGTCGATCCATTAGTGGTTGGGAGGCCGACCAGCTTCATAAATGCGTCGTTTGGTAGGCGCGCGGGTTTTTCACCCCACAGTCGTGCATATGCGCTCCAGGTACGAAGATGTTGCGCGTGCGCGCGCGCGCCCAGTGGGTGCATAACGCTTTTTAATTTTTTGGCCATTTTGCATAGTTTTGACCCTTTTGTTGTGCTGTGGAGTTAATCCTTGTGCCATGAATGATTGTTTTTCTGTGTTGACGATGCAGAGTTCTTGTCGTCCTGTGCGGACGAAATTTCAGTGATAACATCAGTATTGAATGCTATTGTAGGTGGATAATAGAGACCTACCACAACATTCAATGTTGTGTATTCAGATCCCACAAATTATTATCCACCTACTGCAACATTCAATGTGCGGTAGGTTTACTCGTGTGTATTTGGACTCTACTTCTATTTTTTTCCCCACATGGCGAGTTTTTTTTCCACATCGCATTTTCTGATTATATTTACTGGAATTGGTTTAAATATACAGTCTTGAATTGAATTGGTGGACATGAATAATAGACGGTCTTATTGTCAATCCACTCATATGAAACATCATATGTAATATGGTACGTGAATATGCTACACTTTGTTTAATATTCTTAATATTCAAAAAATGAATTTGAAGTTTGTGTATAGACGGGGTTTGTTTAGTATTTTTAATCATAACAAATTGAATTTAATATTTTTTAATTTAAAAAATATATATTCTTAATTTTTAAACAATAAATTTAATATTCTTAATTTTTAGTTTAATATTTTTAATCTAAAAAAAGAATTTGAGGTTTGTGTATAAAAAAGATTTGTTTAATATTCTTAATGTTAAAAAAAAATGAATTTTAGGTTTGTATATAGAATTTTATTTTGTTATAAAAAACTTAAAATTTGTGATTTCTTTTCTTCTCCTCAGTGTTATTCTTTTAACTCGTTGTTATTCTTTTATGTTAATGTGCACATTTCAATTTGTACCATAAGAAACAAAAAATATCATACTAATACAGTATGCGAATTGCAAATTTTCATATGAAAAGTAGGCTTAATTTTTTTTTTCATTTTTTATATTAATGTGCACATTTCAATTTCTATGATTTAAAACAAAAACTATCATAAAAATATAGTATGAGAATTGCAAACTTTCTCATTGATATGAAAAGTAGGCTTAAATTTTTATTAATCTAGGTGGTGCTCAAGAGCCAGATGTTCCAAACAACTACCTACTTCCACCTTCACCAAGCATGACCACAATTATACATAAATATTATATTAAAATCTTGAGAGATGTAGCTCACCCTAAATATCAAAGTATGATCAATATCAAAGTTTATATGGTACTTGTTACACCATGCTTCTTCCAAATTATCAAAGTTTTCTTACTGTAATTTGGTAGGTAATTTTATTATTTGAACATCATGTTACATTGACATTTCAATTATTTTGTAGGTTATAAATCCTTACAAAACTTAGGAAATTTTATTTCTTTACAAAACTCAAACAAATTTAATTACAAAATTTTGCTTGTATATATGTTCAATTTTGGGGGGTACATCTAAGTGAAGGACATGTGGACGCACCCACAATGCACCGATATCAAACAACACTACATGTAACATAATAAATCATAAATAATACATTTAATAATGTAACAACATGATAATCACATTTACAAACCATTTGTCACCATTGTATTTCTCATATATTTATAAAATTTGAATGATATAGATCTAAGTCTTAAGATAAATAATCTAAGAATAGGTGAATTGCGAAATGAGCATCATTTCTTAAGGAAATGTCCCACTAGTCTTTGCATCCAAGTACTGCACGAAGGAATAAAGACCAACCATGGGAATGTTTCTCCCTAAATCAGAGTTATTTGCATTCTCCAAAATACTCAATGGCACAACAACCAACCCAAGTTGTGCCTCATTGGGACCAACAAGAGAGTTTATTTTCAATGGTGCGAGGAGAAGAGCTTGACAATTTGTAGTGAATCTGTATCCTTGTTAATTATGTGTTCCTTTTATTTACTCATTATCTTATGTCTAACTGCCTCATGGTGGCCTTGATTGAACTAGCTTCCTACCATAGGGAGTTTGTGAGTCCATAATATCCCAATCAAAGTCCAAATCCAATATTCCTATAAAAAATTTGCCCCAGTTACCATTGATTTCAATGTTGTTACCATTGAGTTTGGATAGAAAGTTGAAGGTGGTTCCCATGAAATTCCATTGGAATTTCATTTTGAAAGTCTCCCATGATGTAATGGGCATGATTTTGATGTAACTTTGGAAGAATTTTCTTTTATTAATATGATTGTGTGGAGTGAATATCAACAAGAAACTACTTATCTACATTGTCAGTGAGATTGCTCCAAAGGCCATGGTTGTTGCATTTTACTCTTAGTGCATCTACAACCCAGTATGGATAATACATGTAACATAAAATACAAAACACTAATAAAAACCAAATGAAATATGTAGCACTGTAAAAAAAAAAAAAAACAATAATAATAATAAAAAATTAAACCAACATAGCTCTATCTTAACTTTGATATTTTAAGCACCATGAGATTTGTATCTGGATTTATTTGTAATCCCTCTAATTAGTTATTAATATATCTGGGGTTAAGATGGACCTGTGTTGGTTAGAAAATATGCTTTTATATTTCATTCATATAAAACCAAGAATTGATAATCAACACATGATAAAATAAAGATAATCAAACACACAAAAGAACAAGAACATTGATGTATAGTGCATAACCCTCTCGGGAATAAACTCAACCATTAACAATAATATCAATTCATATCTTACATCTTTAAGTGATTAAAAATTAGGCAAGTTCTCAAATACATATAGGAGAGGGGTTTAGTTAGTTTACCCCAAACCCATAAATGTGGGACCACAAAACCCAACTAATAACCACTAATGTGATTCCAAGACCCACCTAACAACAAATAATGTGGGCTATAACTACTAAGACCACAAGTCAATATTACATTAAATATGCCAACATACCCCCTTGAACTTGACATCGGGACACAAATAAGTAAAGTTGACAAAAACTATTTGATGAATTTGATGAAGTGAAAATTGCATCCCAACAACCCCCTTTAATTTGCACTTAGGTAGTGATACAAAAAATTACCAACAATGACTACTACAACCTAACCATAACGAGGTGAAAATAATCTCTTAATAGATAATCCATCACCTACAAAACACCTTCACATTATCCTCGTAAAAAATTAGTTACGAAAACATGAACAATCGGAGCGGGAAACCAAACTGCGTCCATGCTGTCAAAGAAAATTATACATAGTAGATGACAAAGAAGCATGCTAAAGCTAAGAGTGATTAGATGAAGTTGTAGATAAATGTCAAAGATCAACAAGAATGTTCCAAGCACTTAAACCAATACATTGACCATACACTCATGATGATCAAAATACCCAATACCACTACAAAGTCCACATGCAAGAAGATGGTATTTGAATCATGCACCACATGCTAGAAAAGAAATAACTAGATGTTATCATCAAAAAAATATTCAACAAAGATGGTTTCTATTGTTACATTTCAATCAAAATAATCAATGAGTTGTGTGATGTTGTGCTATGTATAAAACAAGTGGAAATGAAGTCATCAAACAAGTGCTCATATGTTGTAATGAACAATCATTGATCCAACCATATTAAGGCCTCATAGTCAGTACCAATCCAAGGTTTTTCCTTTTATGCATCTTCTCTAAAGACTTGTATGAACAGTTGCTAACATACCAATAGGAATTCCTATACATGGATGAATTCCTTTGATCACAATGATTAGAGTGTTGATATAACTGAGATGTAGATGGTGAATAATATGATGTTGGTTTAACAAAAGCTGTAGCAAGAAGTTCTCTCTAAAAAAATGTTTATGGTTTGGTTACTATGAATTAATGGTAGAATAATCATCTAAAGTGCCACACTCAAGATATGTGATATAATAAATGGAAAAATCAACGAATGGTGAAAGGGTCGATCCTTGCAAGTTAGTGGTAGAAATATGACTTACATTTGGTAATGAAGCTTTGAAATTCTCAAGCCTTTCCCTCACATCTAGGCTTAGCTCATACCCAATAGGACTAATAATTCCTTAATCATTCTTACCAATCCCACCACTTATATATCTCATCTGATGAAGTAATCTAGAAATGAAACCTTTAGTGTGATTCTCAAACTCAAGGGAAGATTATTCATTATTAGCTAATAGTGCATGAGGGGAAGTAATATGAAAGGAATAGTAAATATCCTTTTGCAAGGTGTCAAGGGCCTCTTCCTTCTTTCCTACTTCATTCATAAGTTTTTGATACGAAATTTTTGAAGTTTCTAATAACATCTCATTAACACACATATTCATGTAACTTGTTCTTTATACTTCTTTGAAATACAAGCAATGCGACTAGAATCTCTGTCAAAATAACAAGGGACGTTTCAAACCCCCTCCCTTAATTGATCACTTGTACCTTTTAATTTATTTCTTCGACAAGATTCATATTTATGCAACAAAAATTATGGATGGAATCATCCTTTTCTTCCAACTAATCATTTAAATGCTAAATAATATATCTTTGTTGACTAACATTAATATCATGCAAAGAAGCAAGGGTGGAAGGTGTGGGGGTTAGTATTAATGATCTCAGAAGAAACCAAGTAGGTCATTATGCTTTGGGGATTGGAAATGTCTCTAACAATCTCATAGAATCCTATTCATTATGGTGCAACCTCATCATTTCCAAGGATGAAGGAATCAAAACCTTGATAGTGCTTGGAGATTCAATGCTTGTAATTATAGTATTGAAGGATCAAGCCAATTCGAGGGGGAGAAAATTGTGTTCTCTCATTTATGGCATTAGGATAACCACAACATATTTCAAAAAAAGTTATCTTTACCACATCAAAAGGGAACTCAACAATGAAGCAGACTATTTGTCTAATGTGGCATTTGTTAGAATTAAAGACATGTACTCGTTTTACCAAAGACAATATCACTATTGTCACCCAACCATAGGCATGCAGCCACCCCTGAGCACCATAACCTTTTCTAGATAGAATGATTTTGAAAGCAACACTAGAACCAATAGATAACCAAGAGAGCTCATCTTTCTCCAAAGATAGGTCACCAAATAGAAATTCTCAAAGCCACAGAACAAGAGAAATACTCAGTTGTAGCAGTTGCAGTTGCACTTACCAAGAATACCACCAAGAACCATCACCAAGAACACCACCAAGAGATACTATAGGATAGAGTGCACATATTAGGCTATATGGTGCTAGAGAGAGAGACCAAGAACCATCCCAGAAGATCCACCTTCCATCCTTGCAGCTGCGACTTCAAACTTGCGCCAAACTTGACTGAGAGAGTGTGTGAAGTGTGTGTGTACAAATGAGATAGATTATCTCTTATTTTTAGTGGTTCTTGTCACTTTCATGTGCCAACTTGTCCTTTTAGAATATAATACTTTAATATTAATTCTTTTACTGAGCCACCTTGTCTTCTAGGGTTTCTACACATCTTCTTAGGGTTTCTCTTGCTTCCAGAATATTCTATTCTAGCCAAAGGTTACACATGGAGGTTAATACCTCCCACAGCTACCATAATATCAACAAGATCATCATTGAGTCATGGTTCCATTATTAAAAATGGGGTTCCAAGAACTACCCATATAAAATAATTAATCAATGGAGCTCAACCCAATTCATAATAATTTTGCATCAACAAATGGAGGATATGTAGGGATGGATGGAATGTTGCTTTTGTAGGTCCCACATTTGGCATATCAATATAGGATTGAGGTAATTAAAGGACCTCTTGTGTGATATTCATCGATATATGGGACAATGTATCACTGGTGGTATATTAGGTTCTTCCCTCCTTTTGGTTCGGCCTATGTTTTGAGGGTGGGAAATATAGATTGTGAATATATTCAAGTTCCAAGAGTAGAGTTATAAAGTGGGAACATCGACTATGAACATATGCATCCAGGGGAGGCAAATTCATATTGTATCATCTTATCAATGCGTGTAAATTCCTTCCTCTTGATCGCACAAGCCCAGGTTCCTGAATTTGTGTTCTTAGTACATGTTTCTTTGGAGAAATAATATGCTTTCAGAAGGAGTTGTGGGAATAGAGACTCGTTATTTCAATTAGTCTGTCAAGGGGTTGAAAACAAATTTTTTTGTTGGGGATTGGCATGTTTTGGGGATTGTTTCAATCGTGTTGTGAAAGGAATCCCCCTTACTATCATGGATAATTCAAATTTAAAGGCGTATGATATAATTTTGCGTGGGCATGAAGAAATCACCCTGGAAAACAACATAGATTTTTCGTAGCAGGCTAATTCTACGAAAAATGAAAATAACATGACTCTCATTCTCCTTTAGAAGAGAGGGATTGACTCATTGGAAGTGGAATGAAATGCTCATTGGTTTTCGTAATGAACCTCCTCGTTACGACAACCACCTCTTATAACAAGTGCAAAATTGTTTTTTAGAAAGTGCAAAAATAATCTGTGTGCATGTGCAAGGGTAATAAAGACATTATATTTTGCGTCGCAACACGACGATGAATACGATGCAAGCAATTGCGAAAATGACATAACAAACTAAGAGGGACATCAAACATTTGGAAGCATTGGACGACAATCAACCGACAAAAATAGACTAACTACCCATCCGTCCTACCCTGCAATGGTTAGGACCTCCAGGGCACATAAGGAATGCTCAAGCCCAGATTCCCATCGATTTTGACCATTTAAGGTCTCAGGGCTGGCGACTGTTCTGAGGAACATGGAGGTGTCTACATCTTGCCCGACACAAGCATACCAAGCATACATAAGGTTTACCAACCAAGTACAACATTATTTAAAATGAACAACAACCCTCATTTACTAAATCAAAATAATTTATTGTACTTAATTCAAGGACATTACACCATATATGTTTATCAATAACAATAAAATTTACAATAACGCTGCAATGAAATAATAAACACATTACATTTATATCACATTAAATTTTCAAAAATAGCAATCACATTACATCCGATGTGTTATCCATAACAATAAAACTGCAATATCATTACCATAAAATGACAGCACCATTTCATTTTAAGTTACAATAACATTGAAAGAATAACAGTCACATTACAAGACAATGACAATTAATAAAGCCAGTAAGGAAATTAACACAACTTATTCCAACCTCCATTATGAGCCCTGCAATGCATGACTAAAGTGCATAATATCATAAGGTACAATCTAAATCCACCTTGAAACAATTTCCTTTGTGAATTTTAATTTTACAAGTGTCATCATAGTTCCATCTAAATCAATTTACCTTAAAATGTTATTGTTGTTATAAAAATTCTAATTTAAATCACTAACTAATAATCATGGGGAATATATACATCAATGTCTGAGGAATTAAATTGTGTATATCTTAACAACCTTTACACACAAATTCCTCATCCCACTGGTAAGGATAATAGTAAAAATGATATTAATAACTGTTATTATTATTATTATTATTATTATTAAAGGAAACACTTCATCAATCTAATTATAATAATCATTTTTAAAATCCTAAACCATTTCATAATCATGCAAAGATATCTAAAAAGGTTCTACCATGTTCATACCCTTCATCCAATAATAATGAAACTCTACACTATGATCGATCATGTGCAATGTCGATGCCCCATATAACATGCTAGAATAAATTAAAGTTAAAATAAAATATAAAGGTGGAATAGTGATATTAAGATCTATCCAAATAAATTTATAGAGAAAAAGGGTGAAAAACATACGAGACATTGCATAACTTATCGGCCTATTTTTAGGTATTAATAAATAATTGAGGGCTGAGGCAAGGGATAAAAGTTTTACTACACCTGTAAATATCCAAGGGGATAAAGGTAAAAAGGAAGCAGTAAGATTAACTAAGGATAGTTGTCACCGTAAACCAATACATAAAGCTGGGAATTTACCCTATATGAAGGAGTTGAAACACTGATAAAGCATAATCAAAGAAAAAGGTGTCACCATAAGGATGGGATTGCTATCAAGTAAAAGTTATTTAACATCCTTGCTGGTACACCAGTGCATACAAGTAGACTAAAACGTGGTAAACGCACTTACCTTTAACGAGCCAATACAGGAATGTTGTCCCTGCAAAATCACCATTTTTACCCCAGGGATATCGACATCAGACTTGGTACTAATATTGTACTATCTTGATGCCCATTAAAGACGCTATCAATTAAATTTTCGTTGTTTAAAGTGCAGGTCAACTACAATCAAGAAAACCGCATTGTCCATAAGTTTCGTTGTCTATAATTTCATTGTCTGAAATTTTCTCTGTCTATAATTTAAATAATTGTTGTCCAATGATAATTAGAGTAAAACTTTCAGCCACTGAAACTTGAAAACCATTCTTAGTAATACATAAAAAGTAATTGTAATTTAAGAAATTACAGTCAATGAATAAAGTTATTGCATTTGAAATTGACAATCTAGTTGTAGTATTATTAAAAGAATATTGCTAAAAGTCCTTTCCAAGTTAGGAGGTGCTGTCAGTAAAGTGAGGAAAGGGAATGTGTGGGTAACAGGCCATGGATATAAAGAAATTTTGAGTCCCCTAAAGGAAACTTCGCCATGTGTCAAAAGGAACAGACAGTGGAATCAATGACGAATTTGCCAGAAAAAGAGATACCCCAGGAATAAAAATGTGCAGAGGTATTAACTGAATCATGATGCGGAAAGGTATTAACTGAATCATGAAGGTGAAAAGGTATTAACTGAATAAAAACGTGCAAAGGTAGGATGTATCCAATGTTTACAGAAAGGCAACTTTACACGAATTGCAGAGGCAAAGTTAAGAGAGGTTAACATAGGTTGTAGAGGTGGAAGGTAGCTAGTTTTTATTTACAGTGGCAGAGGAAAACAAACGGTTCCACACAGTTGCAGGGCAAAAATAATTTTTTTTTTTTTTTAAATTACAGAGGCAAAACTTTAAAGGGCTTTCATGCGGACGACATAGGTGAAGGGACAGGAGTTTAAAAGTCTTCGTTCATGCCTTTTAACTCAAGAAACCACCTTCACTATAGGATACATTGTCATTGCCGAACGAAGCATACCCTTTCTTCAATTTATGCATCGCTTAGAAGGATGGCAAGCTAGAATGATCTAGAGGTTGCAACGAAATCAGGTAAGAAATCTGAAATACAGAAGCATAGATTTTCAACCAATTCCAACATTAAAAGCGTTATCAACGATCAGACAATTATAGCGTTCAGATATGATATTTCTAAACATAAGGCGCCTTAATGAAATTTGATCATAAATTTACACTACATAAGATTACATTAAAAAAAATTCTAACATAAAATGCATTACAATCTGTTCGGAAAATTAATGCGTCTCAGCATGTAAATTCTATCAAAAACTCAAACATATCGCTTCAGGTTTTGACTTGGACATATGAATTCCGTCATAAAAATCAAGCAGGATAGAGGAATGAATTCTTGTACAACCGAAGCAGAATACAACACAATAATCACACCAATATACTTGATTTCTGGGATAAATTCCAGATGCGAGGTGGTTAATCCGTAGCTGAGAGGTGAAATAAAACACAGGGTGGAATCACAAGGAGAACATTCAACACAGAGACCATCAAGAAAACAAAATAACCCAAACCATTTACAATTAATTACAGATCTTAGCATAAGTCTTAATGCATTCTACTCTATAATGAAATATCATATCGTTGCCTTATCACCTGCCTCGAATGATGTCAGTGCGCTCCTTGCCGCTCCCGCTCGGCGATCGTCAAGACTACACCGGTACCTCCCAGCGAACACTAGGGGTACTCTACTTCCCCCTTAGCCCCCTAAGCCGCAAAGGGGCCACACACTATCCAGATGGTACGTCTAGCTCCCAGCTCACCTCGCAAGGCTGAGCTACCACTCCTATCCGAACTGGGAAATCCAAACTCCCCACAAGTAAATCAGTCAAGTCACTAATCCGACAGCGTAACGTTGCGCTAATAGTCTCTCCCTTACTTCCTCCTCCTTCCTTTCTTTTATAGAGTTTTAGAACTTTGAAACTTTCCCTAAATCTCATTTAATTTAAGTTTTAATAAAAATCTTCTAATAATTCTCCGTCGTACAAGTGTCGTCCATCCCCCACTTTCCTCCAATAAATATTTTCTTTAAATTAATAATTGTCTCAATTCCCTCACCCACCTAGAGTTACTCTTATATTTACTCCTAGGTGTCCCTAGATTCCCTCACAGGTTTTAAATACTTTCCCTAAAATGAAAATGCTAAGTCAGTTCAAAATTAGAAGGTTCTTGAATGCAGATTCTTTACTAAGTTGACCTCTTGCTTTTTACCATAAGTTCCCTCTTTCCCTTTTTATGTCACCTCCATTCCCTAGTTTCCTAATTTTTTTATTATTCCCTTCTTTCCCCTTTTTATTAGAGCCAAAAATGGCAGTTGCGCAAATTAACCTCTTTTCCTTTTTATTAATAATTTAATATATTTTACACTTTCACAAGTTAAATAATTAAATTGTTCTTTACCCCCCTTTTTTCCACATATTTTATTTAAGTTCTTACTCTCTTCATTTACCAAAAAATTTATGAAGTCCACAATTATTACTTAAGTGGTTTTTATTTTAAACTCTATTATTTGATTTTTAGAGAGATAATTTCTTACGGGTAGACACAATTTTACCCCTAACAAAGTTTTAGATTTAGGACTTAGATTCTGAACTAGGTGACATTTTAATTAGGGAAGTTGTTTTAAAATTTCGTAATGAGATATTTCTCTAGGTTTGTTCCTTTATAATCATCAACGCGACGTGCCCTTCAGGATGTACTATGTGCTCCAAGGGTGCCACTCGCTTCTTGTGTTTCTTTCATGTGACATGCCCTTTAGGACGCACCACGTGCTCAAAGGGTGCCACTTGCTTCTTTTGTCTCTTTTGCGTGACGTGCCCTTCAGGATGCACCACGTGCTCCAAGGGTGCCACTCGCCTCTTGACTGATTTGTAGACATCAATAACCACTAGAGTCAACACTCCACCAGGTGAACTTGTGGGAGACTAAGGGCTTCTAAGGAATAAGGCCCCCACCTTATTGTGTGCCCCTTAGAATCATCATGAGTGACTGTCACAGTCTACCCTCATGGCATTGTGGGTCCTCTCAAACTAGGTAATCGTTAACCTACAGTTCGAGCCATGGCGGGAGTGCTAGTAGGCTATGGCAAGGCTGTTATCCACACCTCTCCCTCAACCTCTCTGGTAGTCGTGTGTGTGGCTCGTTTACTCCATATGTGAGTCTGGTCGGCAAGCTATCATCAGCCTGCATCATCAACAATCATGTCATACATGTCCACGTCATATCATCTAATCAAATGTACTAAAATCACAGTAAACAATCAAACCCCAATAGCACACTCCCTGACTCGATCCGGAGTCCAAGGGTTCCATCGATGCCTCTGCATCCTCAAGGTCCAAAACCCTGCACACTCAATAAAACTGAGTCAATAGCACCTGTCTATGTCAATGCAATAAAACATCATGTCATCTATCATAACACATCATAATCAAGGACAAATGTTTTAACATCATAATACTCTGGATCACTTGTGAGAAAGTGTCCTCAAAGAATAAGTTTTCTCAGTGCGGCAGAGCGGGATGTTACAGTTGTGTCCTCTCTCTCTCTCTCTCTCTCTCTCTCTCTCTCTCTAAAGGCAGTTTCCACCCATAATGATGTGAATGTTTTTTTGAATTACAAGTTTTTTGGGTGAGTTTGTTAAGCAAGCCACAAGTATAATCACCTAGAACTCACGTCTGGAAAAAGTTTTAAATTTTATCATAACATGTATAGAAATTAGTTCAATTTTAGAGACATCTCTGAATTTTGATGAATGTACATGCTACTAGCCTCGGTACAACCCCCTTTTAAGATGAATATATAATTTTTTTTTATGGTGAAAAAAAATATCCTGTAAAGAAGCAACTTCATTATGAAGTTGAGTATGTTGGAAAGTTTACAGTTGGGAGTAAGATTGTCATTGATGGAAAGAACAACGACGAAAAATATCAGCGATGGCAAGAACAACAATGGAAAATAACAATGATGGCAAAGATCAACGATGGCAAGAACAATGATGGTAAAGATCAGCGATGGCAAAGAACAATGATGGAAAAGATTAGCTATGGAAAAGAACAACGACGGCAAGAACAACGAAATTGCGAAGTCACAAAATCGCAAGGTGGACGAAATCATGAAGCGATGAAATCGCGAAGCTGGACGAAATCGCGAAGTGGAAAATTCGCAAGAATATCTGGGCCGTAGGATCAAGGGTCAAGGTTCGATACCCTTCATCGTAAGAGTGTCGAAATCGTGAAATGCGAAATGGCGAAATTATCCTAGCCATTAGATCGAGGAGGAATCTGGTCCATCAATTCCAAGAGGTTAATGTGACAGACCACGCCAACAAGAACAAGTGACAGCCTACGACAGAAAGGACACATGGTGCAATCTTACAAGAAAAACTATCAAGTTGATTCGGCATCTTCGACCACTGGAAATCTCAAATTTGAGTGACACGTGGCATTTATTCGACATGTGTCAATCCACGTGTGACATCAATAGGATTACATCACTTCGGGGTTTTGTGAATCGCAACTAAGAGAGACAAGAAAAAATACCACAGGAATGTTGAAATCGCGATATGTGAAATCACAACAAGATATTGACCATTGATCAAGAGGACGCGTGGCAGAAGATTAGAGCATGTCAAAGACTCCATTTTTGGGTTTCGTGTATCACGACTTGGAGTGACGAACACCTACATCTAAGTAACAACGAAAAGAGAAATCGTGATTTAATCGCAGCCATCAGATCACCAAGGGTTCTCGACCATTGATCTAAGCTCCATATCGGAGCTTTGCCTATCGCAACTTGGAGTGATAAGAACCTCCACCTAAGGAACCAAAATATGTGAATTCATGAAAAGATCAAGACCATCGGATCACCAAGAACATGGACCGTTGATTTGACCTCTATCTCAGAGTTTCACCTATCACGACTTGGAGAGACGAGCACCTCCATCTAAGGATCAGCGAGATGCGAAATCATGAAAGGATCCTGACCGTCAATACACCAAAGACATGGATCGTTGATCTAAGATCCATTTCGGAGTTTCGCCTATCGTGACTTGGGGTGACAAGAAATCCCATCGAAGGAATCATGAGATGCAAACTCATGATGAGATCTAGACTGTACAGTGATCGAGATCGTGGACCGTTGATCTCATCTCCATCTCAGAGTTTCACGGATCATGACTTGGAGATTCAAGATGCCTCTTCTCTAGACTCACGAAGTGCGAAATCATGAAATCGTTTTATGCATAAGCACATGGTCACGGCCATTGGGCACATCGATGGAAGATGGAGGAAGAAGCTAGAGGTGCTAAGCTTCACCACAGGAATCCTGAAATGCCGAAGTGCGAAATGGGGAAGTAAACGCAAGTTTCCATGAATTCAATCCAACGATGTAGATGAAGTTGAACACGATCGGAGGGCTAATGATGATCCTCATAGTGTAACTTCTAGAAACCATTGATGGTTTCTACCAGAGGATGCGAAGAGACTTCTGTGTGAGTTCCATAGGAGTTGAAGGGTTACATGGAATATGCCAGTGGAATGAAGATGATTCATGGAGGAAACTGATAGCTAGATGAGGGTTGGAGCTCATAACTGAAACAGAAAGGATGAACTCGACTGTAACAGAGGTTGAACTGCCAGAAAAACTGAAGAGACGCGATGATGATCATGCAGAGCACTTGAGATATGGAGGATATTGGCATGGTATGAGCATGTGGAGGAAAGACGAATATGGCATGCACAAGATAGAAAGAACCGATATATACACGACACACAGAAAAGATGAGGTTGTCGTTGTTGTTAGAATTGTTGTGGTTGTTGTTGTTGCGAAGGTGAAGTAATGCTTGTGTGAGGAAGAAAAGGGGTTGTGCAGCAACTGAAAAGGAGAGGAAACAAACAGTGCATGGAATGGGAATTGCACACAGAGAACAAAAGGTAGAAGAAAAGAAAGTGCAAGGGGAGTGTAGAAGACACTGATGCAGACAGGGCAGAGTAGTGTAACAGAACAACGACAAGGCTGGTAAGCCATTGAATAACCTTATATTGTTGTAATAAGTTTTAGTAACAAAGAATTTATAATTTAGGGTGGTTGGGAGGTGCTAGGGAGGACTAGTGTCCTCAGAGGTTCAAGTGTGTGCTTGAACACAGGGAGTTGGTGCTTCCTTCTAGTTGGTGCTAGAGAAATCAAGGAGTTGGTGCTTCCTTCTAGTGGGTGCTAGAGAAAATAGAGAGTTGGTGCTCTCAGCAAGTAGCAACTTGCAAAACTGAGGTTGTAGCCTCGTTATGAGTTGGTGCTCATATGTATGATAATGTAAATAATGTAGATAATACTTATCATATAAAGAAAAAGAGGTTTTTACCCTGTATGGGTTTCCTCAAGAAATATTTGTCTCTATGTTTCTCATATATGTGATTGATGTTGAATGTGCCTTTGTTTATTTCCCTGCATTATTGTGATCATCATTGACTGCCTTGTAAAGATTTTAAAAGAATCATAATTGTTTAAGCACGGTAACAACTGATTCACCCCCCCCCTTTTAGTGTTCCAACAATTGGTATCAGAGCCGGTCCCTTTTATCTAAGGGTAGATCCTAGAGCTTAAACATGTCAATCCATGAATGAAATTCAACCAATAAGGCCCCTCTGTTCAATGGAACAAACTTTTCCTTCGGAAAAGTTAGAATGAGAACCTACATAATGGATTTAGGTGCAGATGTCTGGGATGTGGTAGATATTGGTTATGTAAAGCTAGTTGTGCTAGCTAATATGGATGACAAACTAGAATTTAGCTTCAACACTAAGGGTATAAATGTTATATTGAGTGGGCTTGCAGAAGCAAAATTCGTAAAAGTTATGCACCTAGGAACTGCCAAAGAAATGTGGGACAAACTCATTAGCAGTTACGAGGGTAATGAGAAGGTAAAGGATGCAAAGCTTCAAACCTACAGAATGCAGTTTGAACAACTAAAGATGAAGGAAGATGAAACTATTGGAAAATACTTTTTGAGAGTAGAAGAAATGGTAAATGCAATGAAGGCACTTGGTGAAACAATTGGGGAACCTTCTTTAGTTCAGAAATTTTTGAGATCTCTCCCAGATAGGTTCAGCCCGAAGGTCTCTGCTATAGAATAACTTAATGATCTAAAAACCTTGCAGTTTGATCATCTTCTAGGAATATTTATTGCATATGAAATGAGAATAGTTAAAGATAAACCCACCTCCAGAGAAGCATCATTTAAAGCAGACAAGAATGAGGATTATGAGCTCGATGAAATTGAAGAAAAATTTGTGAAGAGACTAAAGAAGGGATC
>SNQJ01S0071226.1:3235-28445 GCA_010110895.2 Picea sitchensis | reverse complement strand
ATAAAGGCATAAGGACAATTAATGATGTTGATATTGAATCCTCCCTTGCAAGTAAAGAAGAAGACACAGATACAATAAAAGAATGTTCAGTTAGAATCTATCCCATGGAAGAAGTAGAAGAAGAATCATGTCATAAGATGGAAGCTAAAGTTTTGAAGGTTGAGAAGTCAAACACCCAAAGCAAGTTCTTAAATAGCTCCATGACCATGGATAATCTCTTGGATAGTCAGAGATCACCAAATGACAAATTTGGTATTGGATACAACAAGGAAGAAATCAGTACTCCTAAGAATCCTAATACAGGTCCTTCGTCTGTGAAAAAGAGAAGCAGGTATGAGAGTGGTTGTAGCGGTTTTTTCTTGTGATTTAATATGGTCATAAAAGCCTTGGATTATATGCATCATGGAAGAAAAATGAAATTGCAGTAATAGAGATCAATGAGAATCAGTGGGGAGATCCAAGGGTTATTTAAAAAGTACAAGCTACAATTGCGCAGTGCTCAAGTAGGACAATGAAATTTGTAGCAGCAACATTCTGATGTACAAAATTATATACATGACATTCTGTAGAGATAACAAGAGAAAAGACCTTGTCAGGGAAAACTAATCTTTTTAGAAACAGAGGAGAACAATTAGAAGCATCAAGAGAACAGTGACAGGGGGAGTTATCCAATTATGACAATAAAAGGTTGATGAAGGAGTCCCAGTAAGAGAGGTGAGAAATATTGAGTCTGCTATAGAGGACACAGTTGAAGATGAAGATGAACAGGTCCAAGAATCAGAAGGAGAAGACTCTAATTTAGATACAAATATTCTGCAGGCCTCAAATAAGAGATTACATCCTATGAGGGGGAGATTGTGTTGGTTTAATATCCGATACCTCCTAAAAATTCTGCAACAGCTTAGGGGGAACATGTTTTCTTTGACATTGATGTCAAAGGGGGAGAAACGATTTTGGGTGCCTTTGTTGCCATCAATGCCAAAGGGGTAGATTGTTGGCATGTTTTATAGGCAACATATTCTTGTTATTGATGGCAAGTACAACAATGACAATGGATTAAGTATAGGAAGAATGTGTCAGGTGGGCACCATAAGTATTTTGGGAAGACACAACAGAGCCAGCTCATGAAGACCGGAAGAGATAGTGTAGAGGTGCACGTAGAGTGCAAGAGTGTGCTTGTCATTGATGGCAAAGATCATGAACAACAACATAAGGAAAATGGCATGGCAATGGCAAGTTCAACAAGTGATCATTGGATCCCATTCAGAAGCGTAAACTCCAGGAGTCAAGGAAGCATAATTCATTGATGGCAAGCTCAACCTGACGATGATGAACAAGAGAAAGTGGCAAGACCAGCAGCACAATGATGATCTCATGGAAAGATCAGAAGTGTAAACTCTAGGAGTCAAGGAAGCAATTCGCGACAAGAATGATGAAATCCTGAAATGTGAAAGATCAGAGCATGTAAAAGACTCCATTTCAGAGTTTCGTAGACTGGGAAATCGGAGTTTCGGATAGTAGGAGTTGGAGGAGTCAAGAGTCGAGACTCTTCATCACAGGAGTCCCGAAGTCACGAAATGTGAAATGTAGAAATCCCGAAACAGGCACATCAACAAAGGTTTCAGATACCGGGAGTTGGAGGATTCAAGAGTCGAGACTCTTCATCATAGGAGTCCCGAAGTTGCGAAATGAGAAATGCCAAAATCCAGAAACAGGCACATCAACAAAGGTTTCAGATACCGGGAGTTGGAGGAGTCAAGAGTCGAGACTCTTTATCACAGGAGTCCTGAAGTTACGAAATGCGAAACGCCAAAATCCTGAATCAGGCACAATGAAAGCTCGTGAATTTGTGAAATGATCCTGGTCGTTGAATCCTAGCCATTGGATCAAGGTTTGATCTGGACCGTTGATCAGGAACGATGAAGGCCCATGAAGTTTCTAAATCACAATTCAGAGTGACATGTGGAAGCGACTTGGGTCACAACACGTCATCGAGTGATGCAAGAGTGACCTCACTTCGGGAATTTTAGCTTCATCACTCCCCCAAAGTCTTGAAGGCTGAAGTCCCGAGGCAAAGGATAACCATCTGATCACCACGGATCATGGACCGTTGATATGGAGAGTGAAGTGCTTGTTTGATTGGAGATCGGTCATATCTCTTGGTCACATTGTCGGGAGATGGAGAGCAGAGCTATAGAAGCCAAGATCTATTTTGGAGCTCGTGACATGGAGAGTCGAGACGACTCATCATAGAATCCTTGAAATGAGAAAGTCAAAAATACATTTTTGAATAAGGCTATGGTCACAGCCAGTGGTCACATCTGTGAAATATGGAGGAAGGAGCTAGTGCAACCAAGCTCCATTTCAGGGATCGTGACTTGGAGTGTCGAAACACTTCACCATAGCAATGCCGAAATGTCGAAATGTCAAAATGTGAAAAACACCTTTTGGTGCAAGTTTCGGATACTGGGAGTTGGAAGTGTCAAGGACACTCATGACAAGAATTCTGAAACAGTGAAATGTGAAACGCAAAAATACATTGATCTGACTCTATTTCAGAGTTTCAGATACCGGGGGTTGGAGGTGTCAAGGACACTCACGACAGAATCCCCGAAACGTGAAATGCGAAATGCATGTTCAGAATTGGCCCTTGGTCATAACCTATGGTCACATCGACAAAGGCTCAAGGGAGGAGCTAGCATGAAGCTAATATCCATTTCAGAGATCGCGACTTGGAGATTCAAGATTCCTCACAACAGGAATGGTCGAAATTCGAATCATGAAAGCGCCTTCTGAACAGGCATGTGGTAACCGCCTGAGGCCACATGTGAAAGGAAAGGTGAAAGGTGCCAAATGCATAAGGCTCAAGAGGTTCGTAGTGTAACTGCTAGAAACCACTGACTGTTTCTACACAGAAAACTCAAAGAGGCCTCAGTGTGATTACCAGAGGAGCTAAATAGTTTTAAGGCATCTGCCAGTGGAACAAAGACTATTCATAGAGGTGATTGATAGATGGAAGAGCGTTGAAGCCTGTAACTGAAATAGAGAGGATGAGCTCAACTATGTTAGAGAAGACAAAGAGTCTCAACTGCTATACAGGCTAAGGAATCTCAGCATAACACCTGGTGATGATGAACGCATGCTTATAACTGCTAGAGAAGTTGAGGAATTGCCATGATGATCAGGAAGAGGACTTGACATGAGGAGAACATGCAAAATAGAGAGAGTGTGTTGATGCTCGAGGGAGTGAAGCCATGGAAATATGGAGTGGCAGTGAATATCCCGATGCGAAGAACCATGGCATGGTGAAGAGCATGAAGAGGCACTATGCATGGAGGACGAAGAAGGTGCACATATAGTATAAATACCCAGAACAGAGAAGATATGGTGGTTGTTGTTGAGAGTGATTTAGGCGTGTAGAAGGAGGCAGTGTGTAGCAGCTGAAATACATAGAAGATGAATGGTGCATGGAATGGACATGGCACAGAGAGCATAAAAGGAAGAAAAACAGAAAGCGTAAGGAGAGTGTGCAGGAAGACACTGATTCAGGCAGAGCAGGGTAGTGTAGCAGAACAGTGATGAGACTGGTAAGCCATTGATAAACATTATTTCACTCTAATAAGTTTCAGTAGAAAATATTTATAATTAGGGTGGTTGGGAGGTGTTAGTGAGGACAGTTGTCCTCATAGGTTCAAGTGGGTGCTTGAATACAGGTAGTTGTAGCTTCCGTCTGGTTGCAGCCAGAGAAACTAGGGTGGCAGGGTGGTGCAAGGGAGAACATTGGTTATCTGATATACAGGTCGGTGCCTGTGCAACTGGAAGTTGGTTCTTCCATCCAGTTGGTGATGGAACTCTTAGGAAGTTGGTGCTTCCATCCAGTTGGTGCTGGAAATCTTAGGAAGTTGGTGCTTCCTTCTAGTGGGTGCTAGAGAAACTAAGGAGTCGGTGCTTCCTTCTAGTAGGTGCTAGAGAAAATAGAGAGTTGGTGCTCTCAGCAAGTTGCAGCTTGCAAAATAGAGGTTGTAGCCTCATTATGAGTTGGTGCTCATAAGTATGATAATTTACAGAATGTAAAGATTACTTATCATATAAATAAGAAGAGGTTTTTACCCTTTATGGGTTTCCTCAGGAAATATTTGTCTCTGTGTATCTCATATGTGTGAATGATGCTGAATGTTCTATTGCTTACTTCCTTGCATTATTGTGATTTTCATTGAGTTCTCTATAAAGAATTTAAAATAAGCATAATTGTTTAAGAATGGTAACAACTGATTCACCCCTCCCTCTCAGTTGTCCAACAAATTCCCCTGTGGATCAAAGTATTCTTGATGGAGGAAGGTATGATAACTATTCCCTCATCTGAGATGGCAGCCTAAACACCTATGCTTGGGGTAGCGTGATTTTGGGGTATGATCATGACCTGAGAGGGGGAAAGGGTTCTTTGACATATGGGGGAATATGAAGAAATGAATGAAATAAATGAGAGAGCCTTAAGGAGAGCCTCCATTGTTGAGAAGTGGTGGCATAGAAAGGTAAAGAAAGTAGTGAAGCAGTTTGAGGTGTGCAGAATGAAATCGGATCAAGAGGAATAGATGAAAGAAAGAAGGAAGAGTTGAGGAAGGTGAGAAGACAAGAAATATTTCCAGTCTAAGATTGCAACAGAGAGAAATGCAGAGAGGAAGGAGTCCCCATATGGGTGGACGAGAAGAAGAATGTGGAGAAGCAAGGGAAGACCAAGCAGGTTTGGACCTTGCGAGAGATCAAGAAGATTCAACATACTCTGAGGATTTAGAATTGCGTTTTGCAAACTCTAACGATTTATCTCTCACATCCACACATGCACTCAAGGGATTCACAGGCTACATTCCTCCAGTTATTATTTGAGATAGATAACAGGTTAGGGAATGTCATGAGTTTTCTATTTTTATTAAAAAAAATTAATCATAAACCTTTTGATGATGATGTTTGAATGCAGAATATGGATTAGGTGGATGCGTCACAACAAAAGGTTATGTTTATAGCTATGGGGTAGTGCTATTGGAGATTCTCACTAGAAATAAACCCACCCACAACATGTTTGTGGAAGGAATGAACTTGCAGAAATGGGTGGGTAGTGGTTTTACAAATCATGTAAGGGAAGTGATCGATAAGAGTCTATTGAGGAGGACTACTAAAATCACTGAAGAAGATAAGGAACTCAATTGCCTCAATCACCTTGTAAACTTGGGTTTTCTCTGCACAAAAGAATCCCCTGAAGGATGACCTACTATGATCAACATTGTGGGTATACTACAAAACATTAGAGATGCTTTTTTACAATTGCAGGCATTCCAAAATTCCAATCAAATATAACACATTTTCTAGGAGTACAAGTGTTGTTCACAACAACATTGGTGAAGGCCAAAGTTCTTTTATAGTCTAGTATGTTGTAAGGGAGCATTGGTTGTATAAATAAGCCATAAAGTAATTTGAGTCCATTGTCATTAGTTCCATGTAGTTTAAGTCTAATTTCCTTCTCCTTTTCTAGGTGGGCTATTTGTGTGAGTCTTATTCCCCTTTCCTTTCTATGCATGTTCATTGTTGGGTACATGTCACTGTAAAAAATAAAGGTGCATATGCATGAAGAAAGTTTTGGAAATGTTTCTACAACTATAAAATCCCATATTCTTATCTTAGGAAAACTTTATGCATATCAAATCTTATTTTTGTTGTTCCGGCCATATAAATATACCAAGAGATTTGTATTTATTTTAAAAGATTAAAGAGGAAGTTAACCCTTTTGTTTCCACAACCATTCCTTAAGTTATGAGATCAAATAAAGATAAAGAACATGTCGAGGAACATGATGTTTTCTATACTTCTTCACATGTTCTTCCTTTACTCCAACACTTTAAAACTAACATTGTGCAACAAAATCAATTAATGCATTACACAACTACCTTATTCTCGAATTTGTTAAGAATTACATTGAACAACTAACTTTCATAAATCTATGAAAAATTACACTCACACCCTACTTTCTAAAAAAATTACTAAGTAACATTGAGTAGAACAATTGTTATTATGAGTTGAAGTTTTAAACTTTGATAATATTTTTAAGATCTAAATTTTTTATCACACACTTTCAATTATTCACAGAACCAAGTATTTTTGTTCATCTTACTTTTTTGGGTAAATAAAACATTCTATTAAAAATATCGTTTTAGAGAAGTAAAACATTCTATTAAAAATACATAGTATTACAAAAAGATTCCAAGACATTCTATTAAAAATACATAGTCTTACAAAAAGATTCCTCGGAAGGAGAGAGTTTGAAGCCTAACTAAACAAGTTTTTTCAAAATAATCTAAGCAACATGTATAGGACCTAATCACAAGAGAATTCTTTAAAAAAAAAACCATACATTGCGACCTCTGATTATATTTACTGGAATTGGTTCATATCATAAAGTCTTGAATTGAATAAGTGGACATGAAGACGACAACCTTCTTATCTATCCACTCATATGTGACATCATACCTGATATGGTACATGGATATGCTGCACTTTGTTTAATATTCTTATATTTTTAATCTTAAAAGAAATTTAATATTTTTAATTTTAAAAAAATAAATTTAATATTTTTCATCTTGCATTTAATATTCTTAATCTTAAAAAAATAATTTAATATTTTTAATCTTCAAAAAATGAATTCGAGGTTTGTGTATAGAAACATGTAGTGGGTTAAACGTTTTACGAAATGACTATTTTTTCCTAGGATATTTGTCTGAGAAATTATTAGATTTGTAGATTTGAGTGATTATTTTTGTATAATCCGAGTGCATTCAAAAATGGATTTTGAACAACAAAAAATAAAGATTCATGTAAATTTATATCGCCAAATTCTTGCAAAAAAGCCATTTCTTAGAATAGCTAGAGAACGCCTTTGTTTAATATTCTTAATCTTTCAAAAAGGAATTTGAAGTTTGTATATAGAATTTTATCTTTTGTATATAGAATTTTATCTTTTAAGAAGTCAGTTTGTTATTAAAAACCTAAAATGTGTGGTTCCTTTTCTTCTCCTCGTTGTTATTCTTTTATGTCAATGTGCACATTTCAACTATCATACCAACTATTTGCAAACTTTCTGATTCATATGGAAAGTAGGCCTAATTTTTTTATTAATAAAATTTGTGGTTCCTTTTCTTCTCCTCGTTGTTATTCTTTTATGTTAATGTGCGCATTTCAACTATCATACCAACTATTTGCAAACTTTCTGACTCATATGGAAAGTAGGCCTAATTTTTTTTATTAATAATATTGAATGAGAATTGCAAACTTTTTTATTCATATGGAAAGTAGGCCTAATTTTTTTAAAATCTTTTATGTTAATATGCTCATTTCAATTTCTATGATTATAAACAAAAACTATCATACTAATATGGTATGAGAATTGCAAACTTTCTCATTCCTTTGGAAAGTACGCCTAAATTTTTATTAATCTAGGTGGTGCTCAAGAGTTGTCCCAAACATGATCACAATTAAATATATAAATATTATATTAAAATCTTGGGAGATGTAGTTCACCTTACTTTCACCTTCACCMARCAYGATCACAATTAAATATATAAATCTTATATTAAAATCTTGGGAGATGTAGTTCACCTTAAATATCAAAGTACGATCAATATCAAAGTCGTCTATATGGTACTTGTTAAACCATGCTTCTTCCAAATTATCAAAGTATTGTTATTGTAATTGGGTAAGGAAATTTATTACTTGAACATCATGTTACACATTTCAATTATTTTGTACCTTATAACTCCTTACAAAACTTAGGAAGATTTATTTCTTTACAAAACTCAAACAAATTTAAGTACAAAATTTCGCTTGCATATATGTTCAATTTTTGGGGGGTACATCCATATGGAGGGCATGTGGAAGCACCCTCCAAATTATGGGGGATGTCAAGGCCTCACATATAGAGGACCCCACCCAAAATACTAAAAAGTTAAAATTAAATGTATGAAAACTAAAACGTAAAGCATTGAAGTCTTATCCATATACAACATTAAATGTAACATAATAAATCATAAATAATACATTTAATAATGTAACAACATAATAATCGCATTCACAAATCATTTATCACCATTGTATTTCTCATTATATTTATAAAATTTGAATGATATAGATCTAAGTCTTAAGATAAATATTCTAAGAATAGGTCAATTGACAAATGAACATCATTGCTCAAGGGAATGCCCATCTAGTCTTTGCATCCAAGTACTACATGAAGAAATAAAGACAAACCATCGGAATGTTTCTCTCTAAATCAGAATCATTTTCATTCTCCAGAATACTCAATGGAACAACAACCAACCCGAGTTGTGCCTCATTGGGACCAAGCAGAGAGTTTGTTTTCAATGGTGTGAGGAGAAGAGCTTGACGACTTGTAGTGAATGTGTTTCCTTGTTAATTATGCATTGCTTTTTATTTACTCATTATCTTATGCCTAATTGCCTCATGTTGGCCTTGATTGACCTATATTCCTACCATAGGGAGTTTGTGAGTCTATAATAGCCCAATCAAAGTCCAAATCCAATATTCCTATCAACAATTTTCCCTATTTACCATTGATTTCAATGTTGTTACCACTAAGTTTGGATAGAAATTTGAAGGTGGTGCCTATGAAATTCCCTTGAAGGTTCATTTTGAAAGTCTCTCATGATGTAATGGGCATGATTTTGACGTAACTATGGAGGAAATTTATGTTTCTAAATATGATTGTGTGGAGTGAATATCAACAAGAAACTACTTAGCTACATTGTTAGTGGTATTTCTCCAAAGGCCATGGTTGTTGCATTGTACTCTTGGTGCATCTACAACCCAGTATGGATAATACATGTAACATAAAATAAAAAACACTAATAAAAACCAAATGAAAAATGGAACACTGTAAAAATGAAAATAATAATAATAATAAAAAAAATAAAAATAAAAATAAAAATAAACCAACATAGTTCTATCTTAAATTTTATATTTTAAGCACCATGAGCTTTGTATCTGGATTCATTTTTAATCCCTATAATTAGTTCTTAATAGATCTGGGGTTAACATGGAACTATTTTGGTTAGAAAATATGGTTTTAGATTTCATTCATATAAAACCAAGAAACGATAATCAACACATGATAAAATAAAGATAGCCAAACACACAAAAGAACAAGAACATTGATGTATAAGACATAATGCTCTTGGGAATAAACTCAACTCTTAACAATAATATCAATTCATATCTTACATCATCTTCAAGTGATTAAAAACTAGGCAAGTTCTCAAATATATATGGGAGAAGGGCTTAGTTAGTTTACCCCAAACCCATAAATGTGGGACCACAAAACCCAACTAATAACCACTAATGTGATTCCAAGGACCACCTAAAAACAACTAATGTGGGCTATAACTAATAATACCACAAGTCAATATTACATTAAATATGCCAACATACCCCCTTGAACTTGACTTGGGGACACAAATACGTAAAGTTGATCAATAATATTTGATGAATTTGATGAAGTGAAAATTGCATCCCAACAACCCCCTTTAATTTGAACTTAGTTACTGATACAAAAAATTACCAACAATGTCTACTACAACCTTGTTGATATTATCGTAGCTGCGGGAGGTATTAACCTCCATGTGTAACCCTGACAAGAATAGAATATTCTGGGAAGCAAGAAGAAACCCTAAAGTATTGGAAACTACCCTAGAAGACAAGTTGGCTAAAGGAAATATTTAATATTGAGTGTTTAGCCTCCAGAATGAGAAGTTGGCCCAAACAACTAAGAACAAATAGTATAGATACAGGATGCTAGAGCTCATTTTAAGGACACAGCTCGCAACTGCAGAAATGTAAGATTGCACACTGCAGAAACTGAGTAAGTGCACAAGTCCGGAGAGTAGCTACAGTTGCAGCTACTACAATCTGTATTCTCGGTTTAGGTTTGGAATTTCTATTGGTTATGGTTTGGAATTTTTGCCTTGTGTGCTATCTCTAGAGAGAGGTATGCTACATTGATTGGCTATTAGGCCTAGGGTTTTCTTCCAAACTTATTCTCTGTCAAGGTTATGGTGCTCGGTGGTGGCTTCGACCTATGGTTGATTGACAATATTGCTATATTGTCTATGTTAAACGAGCACACCTATTATTTCTAGCAGGTTATGGGCCCACATTATCTTTGGAAAATATAACCACTGGAATATAGATTGGGAGGATTTGCTTAGTTACAATTGCAGTTGTGGTCAATTCATGTTGCAGCAACAAAACCCTAACCCTCTTGTTGAGGCACCTTAAGTGAAGAGATTGACCTAATTTCTGGATATCCTAGTGTGCCCTAACCCAATGCACCTCCTAGTAGTCTTAGCAAGCTAAGATGCCAAATTTTAGTTTTTGTTCAAAGTCAAAGTTTGACCAAGTCAAAGAAGTCATGACTTACTCTATGAAGTCAGAAAAGAAGTTAGACGGGGATTCTAACTTCAGAGCATGGAAGACAAGGATTTACCGCATCCTTGCCAAGAATAAAGTGTTGGATATCATGAAAGGAAATATTGTGGAACCATAGGTTGAAGAAGGAAAAGAGAAGGAACCTCAGAACATTGCAATTATGGATAAGTTCAAGGACAGTGACAACAATTCCATGAGTATCATAGTGGATTCTATACAAGACCACTTGATACCCTACATCTCTCATCTTGACTCATCTAAGAAGATGTACGATGCCCTAACTAACCTCTTCTCAATCAAAAACATTGGAAAAGTAATGAGTCTGAAGAATGAGCTCCGTCACATGAAAATGAATGATGATGATAGCATAGCATCATACTTTGTGAGAATGTCTCAGTTAAGAGATCAACTACAAGATATTGAAGAAATCATTTCAGAGAAGGAACTGGTAAATATAGTACTCAATGGTCTTCCCAAGACATGGGATGCATTTTCCGCAAGCATTAACACAAGGAAGGAGTATCCCACATTTGAAGAACTTTGCACTTGCTGTGCACAAGATGAATCAAGGATTAGTGCAAAAGATAAATTCCAAAAGAAAGATGATGATCAAGCCTACACAACAAAGTTCAAGAAATTCAGGAATAAGAAGAAGTTTGACTCAAGGAAGAAACCAAATCAAGAGAAAGATATGTCAAAAATACACTGCTTGAACTGTCAAAAATATGGTCACTACAAGAATCATTGTCCCAAGTTAAAGAAAAGGAAGGAAACAAATGAAGCATCAGTTGCCAAAGAAAGGGAACCCTCAAAGAAGGCCAAGCAGAATAAAACAGACTTCTTCTAAAACAAGGTAACAATATTCTTCATAGTTCTTGTACATACTATGTTTACATAGTTTCTGTACATATCTTGCATATCTGTTTCTTAGAAGATAATATGTTCAAGTGAAACAATACCTATGGAAGAATAACAAGATAAGGAGTGTTATCATGATGACTACAAGTCAAGAAATACACATTAAAAGATAAAGTACATTGACAATCCTTGGTAACAATTCCTGTGGAAGCAACTATTGCAAGATAAGACGAAATCAGAATCAAACTTCAAGAAAACCCAAAAGAATTCAAAACACAAAGAAGTCAACAACCAAGAAGAAATCATAAAAATACTTGTGACACCTTGCAGAAGGAAATAAGAATGCAGACGGAAATGTGGACTATCTCGGATGGAGAGAGATGATTATAGAATTCCAAAAGAAGAGCATGCATTTATGCATGAAGCAAGGACTGGGAGGGATATAATCCTAAATAATATGATCCATTGAGGATTATGAAATATCTATCCATGTTCCCATTGAAAGTAGCAGCCATGAAAAGCATCACGTGTTCAGTTTGACTTTAGAAGAAGTCTTCTTCAAAAAGAAACCTTAAAAGTATACTTGTTTGTCCATCTACATCCATGATCCTATGATGAAAGGAAGAAGTTGGAATCTTCAAGAGCTAAATAGAAACATGAGGAAGAACATGAAGATTCCAAGAGAGAAAGAAAATCCAGAACAACCAGTCATTATACCGAAAATCACAAGACTACCAGCTTGGTTTGAACCCACTAGAAGCAATCAAGAAGAAGAAATGGAATTTATGATGAAGAACAATATATGTAAGAAATTGTGAAAAGGGATTATGAATGGAAGCATTGTGAGATTCAGATCTAGAGTTTCTTCTAGAAGGAGGAGAAGACTATGATAACAAATTGTTCCCGTAAACCAGATACACCTCTATCTGAGCTATTATATCTCTTCTAGTATCCATGGATTGAAGTTTACATCATTTGGATGTAAAAGACTGTTCTCCCAATAGAGCATTTGAGGAAGAATCTTATGTAAAGAAATCTCAAGTTTTTTAGGTATACCAGAAAGAGACCCATGTATGCATATATAAGAAGACCTTGTATGGATTCAAACAACTTGATGCAGAGTATCTCATATACAACAAAAGCGTGGTGAAAACTTTCTATGATAGAGACAGTGTATCCGAATAGTTACTTAGAAGTCTGGGATGATGGAATGCTAATCTATGGAAAACTCGCTGTTGTAGGAAAATATCCCTGCGGACAGGTAGATTGCCTCTAAGAGCTTGACCCTAACTCTAGATAGAAAATGCTTAATGTGGACACTGAATTCCTTTCAAATCTATCTAAACTAACACATGAGAAGGAAGGAGGACAGAAGTACCTCTTTATCAATGTTTGTCCCTGCATGCTCCGAGTTGTGCTCCAATCCTTTGCTCCTCACTAAGTTCTGCAGACAAACAAGATATGACCACTTCCTACTCTATTGATATTAGCTTGAAAACAGATCTATCTATTAATGATAATTTTACGTAACACTAGACACAAACTAGAAAGAAACAGGCCAAGCATGTCATATTAATGAGAATAACGATAGGAGTACTTACAATTGTATATGCGAATGAGACAGCTTCGTCAAGTCCCCTTTGTCTAACCCTTGTCTGAAAGATCCACAACTCGGATAACAACAGCTTCACTGATCACTCTCTTTTGGATGACTGTATGTTTCCTCTAAGATCATAGGTTTCATGCTAGCAGTTCTTCTATCAGCTCTGTTCCAACACCACTTATGAGATCATAAGTTTGGTGTAATTCTCCATTTCCAGTCCTCTTTCACCATTAGAAATCTTTCTTATATAGGTTAAGAGGAGCTTAACCTCTTGAGATATCCTTGGGGAAGCTGAGGATTTACCTCCTTCAGTTGAGGACCTGCCCTAAGATCATGGCTGGACTAGGGATTTGAATCCAACTACCTTCCAAGAATGAAAAGATGCTTCCCCCATTCATCTCAACAGCTTAACAACTGACCAGAATAGGTAGCGCTCCCTCAAAAGGGCCATCAGAGTGCTATAGCGCTCCCTAGTAGGCTTTAGGGGGGCGTCAACGCTCTCAAAATCTATAGCGCTCCCTCAAAAGGGCCAGGGGAGCTTTATAACGCTCCCTGATAGTGTAAGGGGGAGCGTCGACGCTTCGAGGTAGTGTAAGGGGGAGCGCTCCCCTCTAAAAACTCAGTTTTTGAGGTGCTTTCAGATGGCAAAAGGTTTGCAAGCCTGCTGACTCATTTCTCCTCTTCCAAATCAGATGTTTGAGGTGTTTCAAGTGTCTTTCTCATGTCGTTATAGGAATGACATAGGCATCATGGGAGTATGCTTCTCTGACACTTGTGAGCAACATGCGACACTTGTGACCTTGTGAGCAAAATGCGACACTTGCGACCTTTGTAATGACGACACTTGTGACACTATCAAAGTGAGTATTTTTTATGTGTAACAGATTGCCCCCCAAAGTATGAAGTTAGAATATAGGAAATGATAACTGAAATACTTTGTAGACGCTCAAGCAAGGGTATAGAAGTAGAGAACTTGACAGAAGATGCACACAAACATCCAACAAATATCATGACATATTTCAAAACCCAAGGTAGGCATACCTATGCTTGGGTGATCAAGACTTGCGAGATATGGCCGCCATAAAATACATTGTGGATCCATAATTGTATTGACAAGAAGGTATAGCCACTGAAGATACAATGTGGATCTATACTATGATGACTTGGAGTAATCGTAGCCATGAAGAATACACAGTGGATCTATGAGATGATAAACATAGCCACGACCGATACAAAGTGGATCTATGTGACAGTGTATGTGTTCTTTGTCTAATAGAAACTCCTTCATAGCCTGGTCAAAGCATATATCAAAGTGATTACTCAACCCAGGGTCTTCTTACCAATCCCAATGTAGTACAATTCTAACCATGTGAATACATGTCCTCATGTCGAACATGGTAGAAACCACTTGATTACTGGTCAATGGTGTGAACCGTTAACAAGGGCGAGGGAGATCACCATTAATGTCAATGATTCCCAAGGTACCCTAGTACATTCCAGCGAATGTGAATAGATGTGCTGAGGTTGAACATCCGTGGAATCATTCGATCAGGGGTCAATGATGTAAACCCGCTGTCGAATGTGAGGAGGCCTGCCATTGAGGCATGCAGGTCCCAAAGTACTAACTAGTTTCTAAGCCTAATTCCTGGATAATGTGTTGGAGTCGACAGGAATAGACTCGTCGAGGGAGGGCCTTGATGTATCCCCCATCAACGACATGAAATGTACATGGATATGTAATTGGCAGATCAAATGGACATGGACTGACACAGGTTTTGAGGCAAGATATTTGGGATGGTAGACTCTCGAGGCAGATACTTCCCTTGAACACTGAGGCACAATAGCGAAACATGACATGGACCAACACTTATGCAGTGTATATAGCCACTCGCGTCGGGTGACCCAAAGGAGTGAAAGGAACTCAAAGGATTGACTTAGTGCAGAGGTTCAGCAAACTATGATATGTGCAAATGACAAAGTGTCGTGTTCAAGGGAGACTCTAAGAAGTGTTGGATGATGTTCTCAAGAGACTACTTGGCTTGCTCCTTTCAATTTTTTTCCCCCATCCTGATAGATGAGTAACTCTTTTTGATTTAATGAGCTCGAGGAGGATAACACATGCTCGATATAACACACCTTCGGTAATTTCCTCTTCCTTTGTTTAACGAACCGGAAGAAGTAAGGGATCGGTCCCATATGGGCCTGTCGATGTGTTCTTTAACGAGTCCAAAGATAGAAAACTTGAAGGTTTTTCAGGATTATAGAGTTTGGAAAAACACTTAAAAGAGAAATCTCTCAGTTCCTTTTTCGTACAGTAGTCCAACGAGACCAAAAAAGGGTTAAACTATAGCTCAAAAGACGCCCTTTCTGACCTTTTAATGAGTGTGAAAGGAAGCAAGGTCACTCGACAATCTTTTCATATTTAGAGAGTCTGAAAAGGGTTTAAAGATGAATCCAGGGGGGTTCCTTTTTCGTGTGTTCGTGTATCTGTATGGGTCCGAAAAAGAGATAAAAGTTTACCCGGTTTCATTCTCATGTATTTATGAGCACGAGAAAGAACAAAGACTAAGATCGGTATGCCCCCAGCTTGAAAGCTAGTGGCTTAGCTCCAGAATGATCATCAAAGGCTGGAGACATGCCCCCCAAGCTTCAATTCATCCACTGACTTTGAGGTTGTCACCAATTTTTGTGCTAGATGGAGAAAAAGGATACAGGTGGATGAAATGGAGGTTAAAAATGAGACCTAACGAAAGACTCGACTCGACATCTACGAGATCTGCAGAAAGACTCAACTTGAAGGGAGAGGTGATTGTTTCATTTTTTAATGAGCTTGACACAGGAAAATAACTATGCTCAAGGTTCCGAGTTTGATCCCCAGATTGCTGTTTCATTTTTAACGAGCTTGCTACAGAGAGGAAAACTATGCTCAAGGCCTCGATTTCATTTTTTAATGAGCTTGCCACAGAGAAGAGAAACTATGCTCGTGACCTCTGTTTCATTTTTTAACGAGCTTTCCACAGAGAAGAGAAACTATGCTCGTGGGTTCTTCTTGATCATGGCTTCTGAGAGGATAATGCTCTGGAAGGGTACCATGTCAAGGGACAGAACTCGATCATGGCTTCTAAGAGATATTCATAGGATGGAAGATGATCACTCTGGAAGGAACACATGTCGAGGGTCGTGATAGGAGGAAGGAGATCGAGCTCCAATAACCCTACCGAAGAGATCACCATGTCAACTACCGGATCCAAATCATCGGAAGTTGAGGTCATGGGAGACAATGCCACATAATTGACATGCGGTGGGGGCAATACTGTTGGCATATAAGAACCACTTAGGGAGGTAACCCAGTCATGGCTGATGAATGAAAGTTGATCAATAGTCACAATTCTTCCATTGTGACGGAAAGATATCACACGAAAAAGGGTGGATACAAGAGCTTTCATAGCATAAACATAATCCCACCCAAGGAGTAAAGAGAAATCCAAGGGGTCTCGGATTACCATGACATCGATAAAGACAGTTTTCCCTCCCAAAGTTACAGGAAACTGAGGAAGGATCCCTAAAGGTTGACTAGTTCTTTTGTTAAAAGCTAACAGATTCTACGTAACCAATGCAAGTTGAGGACAACCCAAAGCGTACCAAGCAACAGAAGACAAAATACTAATGGACGCACCTTCATCTATCAGTGTTTGAGGAACGTCCCGACCACGAACCTGAAGTATAATCTGGAAAGGAATGTGAGAGGGAAGATGAGGTCTAGTTAGCACACCCTAATCAAAAAGGATGGCCTCATTACTTGGAGGGGGTTCCACAAGAGAAGGAGGAATGCCCCCCGGCAGGGTAGAGTCTGTATTAACGAGAAAAACATGGGCAGTATCGAGTTTACTCTCTAGAAGGAGAGTAGGATCGACCAATGATTGGATCGGATCAATCAATGGTGGACTTGGATAGACCACTTTAGCACTCTTTAGAGGAAGAGTGGGACTGACCAAGGAAGGGACTAGATCAGTCACTTTGACATTCCTCAATGGAGGAATGGGATCGATCGATGGTGAAAATGGATCGACCACTTTGGTACTCTTCAGAGGAAGGGTGGGACTGAACGAGGAAGGGACTGGATCAGTCACTTTAGCATTCGTCAATGGAGGAATGGGATCGACTGATGGAAAAACTGGATCAACCACTTGGGTTTCATTCTCCAAGGGAAGAATGGGGTCGACGGGTGGAATCGGATTGATCACTTTGGTGTCACTTTCTAACGGGAGAGTGGGATCGACCGAGGATGAAAACAGATTGACCACTTTGGTATCACTCTTTTGATGAAGAGCGGGGCTGATTGATGATGGAACTGAATCAACTACTTGGGTTTGTGGTTCAATCGAGGAGGAAACTAGATTGACCACCTGATCAACCAGACTGATCAGGGATGGAACCGGATTGACCATTCCATCAACCAATGATGGGTCGGAGGAAAGCTTACGATAACCTTTTGGAAGTTGGAGTTTTTCCAAAAGAGAAGAAGCCTCGTCCATGCGAGGACAAAGGTGAGAGTAATGATTACCTTTACATAACATGCAAGGAAACTTGACAGTTTTCTTCTTCTTACCAACCTGAACATCACTAGTTGATGGGGTATCATCGACATGACTGACAGAATTCGATGATGTGGAGGACCAGATTTCTAAGACCTGGATAAGACTGGGGAAATCCCTCAGAAAGTGGTCACCCTTACAAAGACTCAAAGGGAATTTGGGTTTTGGATTCTTCATTTTAATCTTGTTGACCTTATCAACACTCCCAGTACTATTAACAGTAACTAGTTTCTTAGAGCCAACATATGATGTTGTCAGGGTCTATGTCCTTTTTGGGTTCTTCTTCTTCTTCTCTTTCCATTTCTTCGTCTTCTGATCAACTTGGCTACTTGCTTTAGAGCTTTCACTAGGTGAAGAAGGAGAAATGGAAGGAGACTTAATGGACAAAGAAGGAGAAAAGTCGAAATGAGGTTGATGTGTGGGTGGTGTATTGACATCCAAAGTATTAGGCACAACTGAAACATTGGGAGGATTTGAGATCACTGGAGTGGGGAACAACCAAATTGGTAATCCAATAGTGAGTCCTGGAAGACTCAATGTGGCAACATATGGAGGACCAAAGTTTCCAAATGAAGGAATGGCATAAGGTTCCCCAGGAGAAGGGGTTCCTCCATTGGTACTCCTAGGATTCAATGCCATTAACATTGACTCAACCTAAGGTCCACTAAGTAAAACAAACAACACACGCTAAGAATCTAAGAAGCAATCAATCAAACAAAACCTTCCCACGATGAAACCACTAGTTGGTGATGAAATCCAACATCGCGAGATCAAAATAGGAAGGGGCGGGGATAGAGCGGGTGGATCAGTTACATTGGCAACCTGCTTAACGGACTTACGCCTTGGTGCAAGATTCCACACATTAATTGTGGATTTACCCTCCAAGGAGCCCGAGTGAGTTTGACCAACGTCTGTTCCAGGTACAGTGAGACTTCCCTTCATCGTCACCTTGTGTAATATGATTATGGCCACTAAGGTTACCAATTCATAGTCAACCCCTGGGTGGGAACAGTCGACAGTCCGACCAGAACGTACGGGCAGGGTATTAAGCCAGAAATCAACTAAAAGGCTTCCACACACTAATTGTGGATTTACCTTCAAGCGATCCCCATAATACAATCTGACCACCACAAGCAGTTGAACCACGAAGGGTTAGTCCCCATAGCTCACCCAAATGCGACCTCGTGCATAACCCCTGTGTGAGAGGGGGATCCCAGGCAGACTTATATGAAAATTGGATTTGACTCTCCCTACCGCAAGATACTAAGTTTGTTTGATAGCTTTGGAAAGTTATCCTTTCAACCTATTCCAAAGCCCTACACCTTAAACTAATGTAGGTTTTGCTAACAAAAAATGTAAAAGTCGATAAATTTTAGTTAAGTGTTGATTTTAATTGTTGTTGTTTACTCATAGGGTGTATGAAAGTGAATTTGATGGAATGATGACTCAATTCCCAAAAAGGGTGTACGAAAGTGAAACTGATGGAATGATGACTCAATTCCCAAAAATATGCATGAAATATTATAAGCAATCATTTCTTTTCAATGAATACCTATTTAAGGGAAAGAGGAAGAGTCGTTTTCACTATCAAACACTTGATAAGGAATTCCCTCAATCAATTTTGTTCTCAATCAAATCCAATATGATGCTACAACATTTCCGAAATGCAAACTAATATGCAAACTCAATCATGAAGATGTCTCTTTATTGTTTGTATATGAATGATGATTAATTCGAAACAAGGCTCATCTTGCTAATTATCTTCTTGGATGAACGAAAATCAGACCAATACAAGCAAGAATCATACAAACAATATGCCCTCTTGTCGTAATCAAAACGAAAAAGCGAAAGAAAAGAAGCAATCAAAGAGAAATCAAACTTCACACCCAAAAGAAAAAATCAAAGAACAATGATCTTTAACCAAAATCAAAATGAAAGGATCTGTAGGCCTTTGATGTCCTTCACCAGAGTTTTTCGTTCAGTTGATGAGGAGAGAAAGACAATGCATGGGTTTCAAATTCCAAATAACAGAAAAACTCAACAAAAATAGTGAAGAAGGTTACGAAATCCAAACAGTAAGATGTTTGTTCTTCAAGCAAAAGACAGATATCCAAGCTGGAAAGAAGAAGGATTGACTCACTAGGTAACCCAGCAAGAGAGGCACAGAGAAAAACCCTAAAAAAGGCAATTCTGGAAGGTTTTTTGGCCAAAAGAGGGTTGGTTCTTTGTTGCCAAAGGAAATGAGCGTTATAGTGCTCTGTGTAAGGCTATGGGGGAGTGTTGGTGCTCTGTTAACATAAGGATAGGGGTGCCAGGTTCAAAAACTCCCAAAAATGTAAAAAAATTCCAAAAATTGCAATCCAAACTTGACAACTATGCTGAGTATGATGGGGTAAGGAGCCAATTAGCTCATGAAACCAATCAAAAGAGGAGCGAACCAGGTTTGAAACAATCAAGGGGTAGAATAAGGTCAATGAGGAGAAATCAAAACAAGAAATTTCGATTTGAGGCTATCTCCCCAGTGGAGTCCCCAGTTTCAGTTGTAGGAAAATCTCCCTGTGGACAGGTAGATTGCCTCTAAGAGCTTGACCCTAACTCTAGACAGAAAATGCTTAACGTGGACACTGACTTCCTTTCAAATCTATCTAAACTAACACATGAGAAGGAAGGAGGACAAAAGTACCTCTTTATCGATGTTTGTCCCTGCACGCTCTGAGTTGTGCTCCAATCCTTTGCTCCTCGCTGAGTTATGTAGAAAAAACAAGATACGACCACTTCCTACTCTATTGATATTAGCTTGAAAACAGATCTATCTATTAATGATAAGTTCACGTAACACTAGACACAAACTAGAAAGAAACAGGCCAAGCGTGTCATATTAATGAGAATAACGACAACAGTACTTACAATCGTAGATGCGAATGCGACAACTTCGTCAAGTCCCCTTCGTCTAACCCTTACCTGAAAGATCCACAACTCGGATAACAGTAGCTTGGCTGACTGTATGTTTCCTCTAAGATCATAGGTTTCATGCTAGCAGTTCCTTTATCAGCTCTATTCTAGTACCACTTATGAGATCATAAGTTTGGTGTAATTCTCCATTTCCAGTCCTCTTTCACCATTAGAAAGCTTTCTTATATAGGTTAAGAGGAGCTTAACCTCTTGAGATATCCTTGGGGAAGTTGAGGATTTGCCTCCTTCAGTTGAGGACCTACCCTAAGATCATGGCTGGACTAGGGATTCAAATCCAACTGCCTTCCAAGAATGAAAATATGCTTCCCCCATTCATCTCAACAGCTTAATAACTGCTTAGAATAGGTAGCGCTCCCTCAAAAGGGCCATCAGAGTGCTATAGCACTCCCTAGTAGGCTTTAGGGGGGCATCAACACTCTCAAAATCTATAGCACTCCCTCAAAAGGGCCAAGGGAGCTTTATAACGCTCCCTGACAGTGTAAGGGGGAGCACCGGCACTCCGAGGTAGTGTAAGGGGGAGTGCTCCCCTCCAAAAACTCAGTTTTTGAGGTGCTTTCAGATGGAAAAAGGTTTGCAAGCCTGCTGACTCATTTCTCCTCTTCCAAATCAGATGTTTGAGGTGTTTCAAGCGTCTTTCTCATGTCGTTATAGGCACGACATAGGCATCATGGCAGTATGCTTCCCTGACACTTGTGAGCAACATGCGACACTTGCGACCTTGTGAGCAAAATGCGACACTTGTGACCTTTGTAATGACGACACTTGCGACACTATCAAAGTGAGTATTTTTGATGTGTAACACTCTCACGATGACACAAGAAGTGCTACTTAGATATATTTTAGTTTGAGCGTTGCCACGATGTCATGGGCTATTAGGAAACATAAGTGATGAATTCGACCATGATATATATTGTAATGATCAGAGCTACATGAAGGCTTCAGAGAAAACCAATGTTCCATAATAGACCAAAGTACATTGATATCAAGCATTACATTCTCCTTAATGAAGTCCAGAAAAGAGAAGTGGTTCTCCAATATATCTCCATAGATGAGCAGATAGGATATATTTTGGTAAAACCTCTGTCCAAGATGAAAAGTTTGCAAGATGGAGCTCATGGAGATGACTTCCTTATTGAAAAAGGAAGAGATTACTCCCAGGTTGGGAGGGAGCACTGATGTGTTATTGATTTATGGACAGTCATTTTTTGGTTCGAAAAATGGTCCAGGATGAGAAGTTCCTTTCCAGTTCAGAAAGTGGTTTGAGATTTGTGATGGTTAGGCATTTTCCAGTTCAAAAAATGGTCCATATCGGACAGTCATTTTCATAATGAAAATGGTTTGATAGATTGCTGATGTACCATAGACAACGAATCCCCTTGTGGCTAGTGTGGGGGAATGGTCTAGAACAATAATTTTTATTGGAATTCACTCTAAGTAGTGGTCAAGTAGAATGGTTCACCTCGCCGAGAAATCATTCTTTTGAAGTTCACAGTTGTGAGCAGTTTCGAAGAATGGTCCATTTTGGAGGTTGGTGCAGGACAATCATTCCCTAGGGTAGACTCATTCTATCAAGATTTCACTATTTTTAGTGCCAAAGGAATGGCCCAGTTAGGTGAATGTTCTAGGTTCATAAATCAAGGACATGCATTCCCTAGGGCAGACTCATTCTCTCTAGGTTTCACTATGACTTGTGCTGGATGAATGGCCTAGTTAGGTGAATGGTCCAGGCTCAGAAATCAGGGACAATTATGCTTCAATGCTTGAGAAGAATAGTCTAGATAGCCCATGGCTGATGTTTTTACTTTCTAAGGGAATATGCTCTTCCATATCTCATAGATGTGAGTGGAAGAATGGCCCAGATGACTCAGTTTATATCATCATATTGTTTCTGTGCAGGTTGATATCAGATGATATGATTTCTATGGAGATTGTATGTCTCTAGATAGTAGATGTATGCTACTGTGGTGAATGTGTTCCACTGGTTGTGACTATGTCTCACTAATTAAGTAGTCATGTGCTACTTGGCGTGGTAATGTACCACTGGATAGTAGTTGTGTACTACTATGGATAGACACGGTTGTGTTCTATTGAATGACATTGTTATGATTTCCTTGTAGACTATCAGTAGTGTTGAAATTGATTATCAGCTAGATGGATAGTCAGTGTGCTAGTGGACAGACACTCTCCAGGTGAAAAATGGTCCAGGACATTTATTCTTCTAGGACGTATGTCTGGATTAGAAGAATAGTCCTTGTAGCCCATGACACGGCTTCCAATATATATTGAAATAGTTATTCTTCTAGGACATATGTCTGGATTAGAACAATGGTTCTTGCATCACTATGTGGAGTGAATGACTTATTCAGTATCATGCCTGATTACTCAGATGGAGTATGGATTCGAGAGATGATGCAGTTGATGCTATAAGATGATATTGATAATGATGAGGGTGCTTGTGATCTAATCATGAGATAGTATGTATGGCTATGATGATGCTACTGATTGAATGGTATGTTTTTTCTCAACACCATTGCCTTCAATACCTCCCTAGCCAGGAGGGAGTGTTGATATTATGGTGGTTGTGGGAGGTATTAACGTCCACGTGTAACCCTGACAAGAATAGAATATTCTGGGAAGCAAGAAGAAACCTTAAAGCATTGGACATCACCCTAGAAGACAAGTCGGCTAAAGGAAATATTTAATATTGAGTGTTTAGCCTCCGGAATGAGAATTTGGCTCGGACAACTAAGAAGAAATAGTATAAACAAAGGATGCCGGAGCTCATTTTAAGGACACGGCTCGCAACTGTGGAAATGTAAGAGTGCACACTGCAGAAACTGAATAAGTGCACAAGTCTAGAGAGTAGCTACAGCTGCAGTTACTACAACTTGTATTCTTGGTTTAGGCTTGGACTTTCTATTGGTTATGGTTTGGAATTTTTGCATTGTGTGCTAGCTCCGGAGAGAGGTATGCTACATTGATTGGCTATTAGGCCTAGGGTTTTCTTCTGGAATTATTCTCTGTCAAGGTTATGGTGCCCGAGGGTGGCTTCGGCCTATGGTTGGGTGACAATATTTCTATATTGTCTATGGCTAAATGAGCACACCTATTATTTCTAACAAACCTAACACTGACGAGGTGAAACTAAGCTCTTAATGGAGAATTTGTCACCTCCAAAAAACCTTCACATTATCCTCTTCAAAAATTAGTTAATAAAACATAAACAATTAGAGCAGGAAACCAAACTCCTTCCATGTTGTCAAAGAAAAATATACATAGTAGATGATAAATAAGCATGCTAAAGCTAAGAGTGAGTAGATGAAGTTGCAGATAAATGTCAAAGATCAAGAAGAATGCTCCAATCACTCAAACCGATACATTGACCATACGCTCATGATGGTCAAAATACCCACTACTACTACAAAGTCCACATGCAAGAAGATGGTATTCTCATCATGCACCACTTGCTAGAAAATAAATAACCAAATGTTATCACTGACAAACATTCAACAAAGACTATTTCTATTGTTACAATTCAATCAAAATAAGAAATGAGTTGTGTGATGTTGTGCTATGGATAAAACAAGTGGATATGAAGTCATCAAACAAGTGCTCACATGTTGTAATGAACAACCATTGATACGACCATAGTAAGGCCTCATAGTCAGTACCAATCCAAGGTTTTTCCTTTTATGCATCTTCTCTAAAGACGTGTATGAAGAGTTGCTAACATACCATTAGGAATTCCTATACATGGATGAATTACTTTGATCACAATGATTAGAGTGTTGATACAAATGAGATGTAGATGGTGAATAATATGATGTTGGTTGAACAAAAGGTGTAGCAAGTAGTTCTTTATAAAAAAGGTTTATGGTTTGGTTACTATGAATCAATAGTAGAATAATCATATAAAGTGTCACACTCAATCTCTGTGATATAATAAATGGAAAAATCAACTAATGGTGCAAGGGTCGATTGTTGCAAGTTAGTGGTAGAAATATGGCTTACATTTGGTAATGAATCTTTGAAATTTTCAAGCCTTTACGTCACAGCTAGGCTTAGCTCATACCCAATAGGACTAATAATTCATTAATCAGTCTTACCAAGCCCACCACTTATATCTCTCATCTGATGAAGTAATCTGGAAATGAAACCTTTAGTGTGCTTCTCAAACTCAGGGGAAGATTATTCATGATTAGCTAATAGTGCATGAGAGGAAGTAATATGAAAAGAATAGTAAATATCCTTTTGCAAGGTGTCAAGTGCCTCTTCCTTCTTTCCTACTTCATTCATGAGTTTTTGATAGGAAATGTTTAAAGTTTCTAATTCCATCTCATTATCACACATATTCATGTAACTTATTCTTTATACTTCTTCGAAATACAAGCAATACGACTAGAATCTCTGTCAAAATAACAAGGGATGTTTCAAACCCCCTCCCTTGATTTATCACTTGTACCTTTTAATTTATTTCTTCACCAAGATTCATATTGATGCAACACAAATTATGGATGGAATCATCCTTTTCTTCCAACTAATCACTTAAATGCTAAATAATAGATTTTTGTTGACTAGCATTAATATCATGCAACAAAGCAAGGGTGGCAGGTGTGGGGGGAGTATTAATGATCTCAGAAGAAATTAGGTAGTTCATTATGCTTTGGGGCTTGGAAATGTCTCTAACAATCTCACA